>JBBUKS010000065.1:8546445-8559254 GCA_038050645.1 Hedychium gardnerianum
CTCCTGCCAGATGTCAGGTCCTCTAGACCCATCTGGACTTCCTGCCTGGTTCCACGATCTGTCGAGACTTCCTTGCCAAGTATCGGGTCCTCCAGACCTACTAGCGCTTTCAGAGTTGAGATCTTGCACACTGGATTAGTTCATCAGATAATAATAAGATTTAACTTTGAACCTTTGACAACATCAAAATATAGATTTGATTCTGGTGCTCCCTGCACCAACAGACATGAGTGGGGATCCTAGGCTTTTTGTATGCTGTGTTTTTCTTTGATGATATATATTTACCTTTCATCAAAAAAAAATATAGGGAGAACAACTCAAGGGACACACCTTATTGAGAAAAGCCTAAGAGATGTACCTCATGGAAAGAAATATAAGTGATGCACCTCATTAAAGAATGTCATTATAATCATTGTGTCCTTTCGTGTTATGATAACTACCGCGTCCCTTCGCATGTTGGGTGGTTGAATCAGTAGTAGTCATGAAGTCGTACAAGCTCAGCATGTCAGATCAATTTGACAAGTCAAATCGGCTCAATAGGTTGAATCGACTCATCGACTTGACAAGTCAGATCGAATAAGCCTGCTTGGTCGAAGACTGATGATATTTACTTTGATCAAATCCTAAATATCTGTATTCTTCAAGTCCTAAATATTTATGTTGACTAAGTTATAAAGTATGCCACATATCCCCTATATTGACTGAATTATGTCACATGACCACCATCGTCTCCAATACATCAGCCATAAAAAATAGAGAATTGTGAATAACTTTCAGTTGAGATATAATTAATGGGTACATACAACTTCTACTTGTATAGTTATAAATCAGTAAATTTTATTAATTTATTACTATAATTAAATGTGATCAATATTATTTTTTTATTATTAGAATATTATTAAAATTTCTCTGTTTATTCTAATTGATTAATTTCTTTATTTCAACGCGCGTTGACTAAGAACAAGAATAACAATTTATCAAAGGATATACCTAATATTTCATATTATTTAAAAAAAATATTCTAAAAATTCATATTATCCAAAAAAAAATACACTTTTTTTTTTCATTTTACCCTTCTAATAAAGTTGATATTTTTCTTATTTTTCATTTGCATGCAATACCTTTTTTATTTTCTATTAAATTAATTATTATTTTCTTCTCTCCTAAACATTGACCGATCGAGTTTAAATCATTAGTACTAGCTTTTCAAAATCAACATTAATATGATACTGATCTTCAAAAACTAATGCCAACGTAGTGTTGGTCTTGAAAGACCAGCATCAACATGGTGCTGGTCTTTCAATACCAGCACCAATAGTGGTTTTGAAAATCAGCACCACTAGTGGTGTTGATTTTTTGGTATATTAAATTATGATATTTATTTTTTAAATATAATAAAAAAAGACATATTTGAACTCCAGAATATTGAAGAAATTCATAAAAATTAAAATTAGTTCAATCGAAGCTCTCTAGGTCTATCAATGAATTTTGATCAAAATTTATTAATTGACCTAAATAGCTCTAATTGAATTAATTCTAATTTCTATAAATTTCTTTAGTATTGTAGAGTCTAAATATACTATTTTTTAAAAAATAAAATCATAATTTAACACCTAAAAAATTAGCACTAATTATGTGTTGGTCTTCCAAGACCAGCACTAACAATGATTTTGGTTTTGGTTTAAATGTAATTTTGACCAAAACTTATTGATAGACTTAGAGAGTTCCGATTAAATTAATTTTAATTCTATAAATTTCTTTAGTGTTATGAAAATATGCTCTTTTTTTACTAATTTTTAAAAAATAAATATCATAATTTAATACATTAAAAAATCAATATCACCATGATGCTGATCTTCCAAAATTAATATAAATATAATGATAATTTTGAAAGATCAATATTAGTAGTTTAAATTCGATTGAACGATTAATGTTCATGAGAGAGATTTTTTTTTTAATTTAATAGAGAAAAAAAGATATTATATGTAAATGAAAAAAAATATCAATTTTATTAAAAAAGTAAAATAAAATATATATATATATATATATATTTTTGGGTAATATAAATTCTTGAAATATTTTTTGAACAACCGTGTCTAGATATTAACTTTTGGAATGGTTGACGTGGCAGAACTGCAGTGCCCCGCTGACAAACAGGTCAACACTAAGGCAATGCCTTCTTCAGCTCTTCTACACCTCTTCGTGGTTCTTCCTCTGCATTCGAGGAAGAACGAGAGAGGACGCGAAGAATCGGAAAGGGAGCCGAAACGGAAAGGAGGCGCCTTTCCGATTCTTGTCTTTCGCAGCGGCTTTTCGAGATCCCAGGGTTTCAATGGCGGTCAGTCCTTTTTCTGGCTTTTGCCCTCTCTGATGACATTTAGGTTTTTTGCTTTTACTAATTTCCTTGGAAATGATAAATTTTCGATCTCGGGCAGTTTGATTGGTTCAGTTGGACTTTGTTAGGGTTTGTCGGAGCCGTTCGAGTTTTGTTTGATTGATTGTTGATTTCTTCGTTGCACTCCGTGTTACTTCTTCTGTTTCGCAATCGATCGGTGTTTATGGTTGTTAAAGTTGGAGATTTAGCAAACTATGTCGCCTTCCGAGCAGGATGGTCGGAATAGGCCCGTATAGGGTTGCATAGTCAGTTGGATCAAGGGAAAGGGATCCGTCGGAGGTTTCTGGAGGAGGTAATTAAGTTGAAGCGTGGGCCGTACCAGAAGATCCTTATCCATTCACCCTTGGTCCTCCCTTTGGGTTTTGGGACATGAACGAAGTGGCTGCCTTCAGATTCGGTACTTCAGCCATATCCTGCGACCTTCACACTGCGTAGGTGATGTCGAAAAGACAGGGTATGGCCTTTGGGATAAGTGATGGCAGTATTTTGGGAGCCAGTTAGACAGTTCAGTTTCTTTAGCTTTTACTGCTGTTTCTATATTGGTTACTGGGAGGCAAGACTTTATTTATTATTATTTTTTTTTAGTACTGGCTATAAAGATTCTTCTATCTTTGTCTGGATATGGCCTTCCCCTTGTACAGAATTCAAAACTTAGGCAGGTAGGAGCTTCTCTGGAAATAGATGGATGCACACCATTTAGTTTTTGTTAGTACTTCAACGGCTTTTTTGTGTGGGAAAAGATAACTTGCTCATCTCAAATATCTTTCACCGCCAGCCCTACAGTGAAATGAAGGGAATAAATCACTGTTACCAAGCGATCTTTTTAGTTGGGAGGGATTTTATTCTCCAAGGAATTGTTCCCCTGAGATTCGATCTCTGTTCTCATGTGACAATCTACCATGTACCAATTCGGCTATGTCCGTGGGACTACTTCAATGGCTTTCTTACTTTATGTATATGTTTATTATTATCATTATTTTGTTTTGTCCAAAGCAAATATAGTAGTAACAGTTGGGAAGAGCATGTTATCCATACTGAGATTTTTTACTTAAAAATGAACATACATTAGTTTCTAAGTAGGCATTAATCTTTTAGTGTAATGATAACTTAGAGGCAAAGAGATTTACAGCAAGGCCTTTGATTTTGTAACATGGCTTTCATGTTCGGTAATCAGTAACCTATCAGATATGCTTGTTTTATTGACATTTTGTCATAAATTACTTAATATACTAACTGGAACTGAAGAACTTGCTTTCTAGGAGAATGTAAACTGTGTTACAATTATTTCAACCTATATTGAAACTGCAGGAGAATCCATTTCTATGACCTTTTCGATATATATGTATAAGAGTAAGTCTTACATTGCCCGCTTCAAGTTTGTTGGCTTTACATTTTACACTCTATTTTTCTTCAAGAATATCCACTTTATCCTATCAAATACTTAATCAAGGGTACACGATATGTGGCACCGCTTGTAGTCTAATGTTTTTCCATGTTCCTAATTTTTCCATGCTAAATAAACCACATGATTGACTAAAGTGTCCATTTGCGAAAAAAAGGAGTATACATGGAATGCAAGTAAATAACTTAACCAATGTGTTATGCATTTTCGAGCAGTTTAGGATATTTGATGTGCTTTATCAAGAACTGCTTGTGAATTTTATGTGTAACCAATAGTTATTAAAGGTCAATTTGCGGGCAGTATGTTTGAATAGAAACTTATACCATGTGGCAGTGATGAAACTCAAGTTTAAGTCAAAATTTGTACAGATTAATCGATGTTGCATAAATCTAAACAGGAGCAATATTTGCATGTGCCTGTCTAGAACTTGAACATTCATGTTCATTTTAAGAGATTTTCGAAGAGGTTGCTAAAATTTAAAACTGGACTTAGATTTACAGTTGTGAGGAAGTTTATTGCAGTATGTTGTGGCTTTGACTATGCTGTTTCATTATATGAATGTGAGATGGTTTGATACAAACAGACTCCTGCCACTTGAAGTTTGATTTACAATTATACTGCGTACTTTGTTTTTCTGGAACTGTTACTTTGCATACTGATTCTTATTAGAAGAGAGCACTAGTATTTGTTCCAATAAGAGTAGATCACGCCGCTTTATTTGGTTCTTGAGTGAGAAAGTTCTTCAATATACTTCATAACACAGAACAAATAATAAGCTTGTATTCTCTTTTATTGCAGCAAGGCACCCATGTTCCTAAATTTGGAAATTGGGAAGGTGATGAGGCTGTTGACACTGGTTCTTTTCCTTACACACAGTATTTTGAGAAAGCTCGCAAGGGAAGAAAGGGTACAAAAGCAATGAATGCAGACAATCCTCATGATAACCCTGAAGAATTTCATGCAGATGCAACATTGATCCATGCCGCACCACTTACAAGCTCTCCTCACCGAGGTGGTTCACCTTTACATCATGATCCTATCATCCATAAACACACCATAGATTCTCCTAATAATAGATATGAGGATCAAATGCCTTTGGGTGATTATCAAAGTAGATTACATCAAGTAGGCGATGGGTCTGATTACAAAGGGAATGCCTCTCCACTCCATCCTCATTATCAAATGAACAATAATGTGCATTCTACTTCTGAAGGGTTGTCTGAGGGTAACTATGGTTCTATGTCAAACTCTCCTGGAGGTTTGAGAATGGCTGGTGTTGGAGATGAAAATACAGTAAGTTGAGCTTTCAAGAAATGTCTATAATTCATCATCTATCGATTTGGCCAAATACTTAAATATGCAGTGGTTTTCTGGCAGATTAAGAAAGGGCGAGCTGTTCCTAAATTTGGAGAGTGGAATGAAGATCCTTATATGGCTGATGGTTATTCCATCATATTTAGCAAAGTGAGAGAAGATAAAGAAAAAGAAGGGAGACAAACTCGACCAGCTACTGTTCCCAATGTACCAAACAATACAACAGCTGATAATAGTCAAGAAAACAGTCATGAATCTGCAGTACGTTGCTCCCTATATCCTCGATTAATTTTTAAATAGCTATAGCTCCAATTTTTATCAGAGTTCGTTACATGGTTTCCGTGTAAAATATTGGTATGGGTTTTGGTTTCAATCTTAAGGTTAAACATAAACCATCTAGTATGATTAGAAATAGTTAAGTTTGTTCAAGGAAACATAAGAGAAACATTCAACAGTCAGATTCCTGATACCATTATATTTCTTAGTCTACCTTTCAGGATATTTCTTATTTATCTCAATTTCTTTTTCAACTGCTTGGATATGAATTTTGCAGCCGACACTTGTTTGTATACCATGGCACATACTACGATCAGGGTTGAATGCTTTCATCTAAATAGTCACCTCTGTATCTTTGTATAGGCATTGATAGTTCATAATTCATATGAAGTTAGGAGTACACTAGTGCTTCTATCAGTATAAATTGGTTAATATGGTTGTTGTCACAACTAGTCTGATCTGGATCCTATCTTCTATATTTAAAATCGCCAAAATTGTAATGTCGCAATGGAGTTTTGTAGCCATATTAGTAAAGCATGTTCTAGCTAGACTGTAATACAGTGCGATTCTGGATTGATCATACTCTACAGGACAATTATTGGCATGTGTTCATATGATATTGTGATACTTTGGATGAACGAGAGTACAAACCTTGATGTTTTACATTCGATCACTTGGACTTAATGAGGATGAAATTTGCTCTTATCTCATGCGTTAATTCATCGTGTTCGACAATTTTAAGCTCATGGAGTATAAAACAAAACTTGGCTCTTTCTCAATCTAGTCGTATTACATCTTTATGCTCTTTCATCTATCTTTCAACAGACTTGCTGGTGCTTTGGCTGGTGCAAAAAGTGAGCTATCCTCAAAGCTTAGGAAGGTTTGATGCTGTAATTAGCCAACAGAATATATACTTATTTTGTGTGATATAAAGGATCTCAACAGATGAAGTCGGTTAATTCGATTGTCTTGTTTTGATATTTATCAATCTTTTGCAGATTATTGTGCCTTGTTTTGGTATTATCAGTCTTTTGCAGAATATTGTGTCATGTTTTGATTGTGTATCCTATTCAAATAATTGGTTGATAATCCAATATATCATTATGAATATTCTTGGGCAATGAATTACTTAAAAGTAGTGAAGGTTCAAAATACATTATGAATTTTTGTCTCCTTTCATTCATCAAGCAAAATTAAAAATTTCAAGATTTTGATCCATAATTTGTATTTTAAGAGAGACGCACTCTTTGGTACGAGGGACTTTCTCTCTCTATATATACATTAGGATTTTAGAAAATCTTAAGTGGCTGAAATTGTAACTAATTGGCAGGGGAAGGAAATGATAACTAATTGGCCCGATCCACGAAACTCCTAATATGAGATTTTCCAAAAAGATTTATTGTCCGTAATTTTATTTTATTTTATTTTATAAGAGATTATTTTCAAAATTTAAATAAAAAATCACACGTTATTGTTACATCAATCTCTTCTCCTACTATTTAATTCACACTATATCTAAGTTACAATCTCTCTGAATCTTCTTTGAATATTTATTAAGATTTGAAATTTAGAGTTCGGATTGCCCATAAATCGTAAACACTTGAGTGAAACAATCTTAAAGAGAATATGTATGTATAGCATACCTAAGAGGTGATGACTAATAAACCCTTTCCGATGTAGCCACACCGACACCTTATTAGATCAATCCATATCTACAAAACTGAATGATGGAATTAGTTGGATCGATTTTAACAGATTTCCCTCCAACAGTCCCAACCCTTGGAAGGAACTTATGGTACACAATATCCAAGTCATATCACTGGACAACAACAAGGATCTTTCTAGCCACCAAGCGATTTCATTGATATAGAACAAATAGAAGACAAACTTATAGTTCTCTCCATAAAAACGGATCACTATGCCCTTCTTCCAACAAGAGGAGAAATTTCAATAGCCTCTCAAAGTAGCAACTCTAGTGTATCCTAAAGATGAAGATGAATGATGAGTGATTATGATAGCCGAGTGACAACTCAACAAACTCAACCTCAGCATGCCAGCTTCTTCCACACCGTCCGGCCTCTGTTTATTTCGAGACCGCTTCCTGACAACCTCAAGAAGTGCAAGAACTGCTGCAGATATTGATCGTGAACATAGGGACTGATGGAGACAACTCCATTTGTGTTATCATTCTCTGAAACTTCTGGACTAGTAAGTGAATCCACAACATTGTCATGTTGGCATTCTCGGCGATAATCTAGAGTGATTGTTTGCAGCTCATGAGTGTCTATGATCTCTTGTGGCATGCTCTGCAAGAGTGTCAGTATGTATGAGAAAAGCAATATGAATTGATTCTATGCAGTAACTTAGCGTACGTGGTAAGGTTTAGATCAGGAGCACATACTTCAAGGACCCATCCGATGTAGGTTACATTGTTTACGTGTTTGTTCATGTCCAAATCAGCTCTCCTTGGCTCCATAAATAAATTGGATTTGATCATCAGCAAAGCGATATCAGATGATTTTTTCTAAGAATATTTCAATGAATAGAATACCCTACCACAAGCCCTAATCGGGAATATTGAGCAGGATCATCCAGTTTTGGAATTTTCTTTAGACTGCCATTGTTTTCCTCTGGAAATGCTAATCTACATGGACAAAAAGTTATATGACAAATTTCTAAATGTAACAAATTGCCAATGGTGGGAAATGGTAGAGGCCAAGTTAAAAATTATGCTTCATATAACAAAATCGTTTATCCTGCATAGCTAAAAGGAAATCCATGATACTTGAAGGACTAAAAAGAAGGCCCTTCGGATGCTTACCTGGGAGTTCTTGGACAATGCACAAACACTTCTTCCCTGACTTCATCACTTACTCGTTGAAGTTTTCGGGTTTTTTCATTCATCATCACCCACTTGCTGAGACAAAAATAAAGTGAGAAGCAATATCTCTCACGCTACCAAGAAACAGAATTAAGAAATAGAACTAATTATATTTTTCCCTATTGCTTCCTCAATATAAAAACTTCTAAAAGCACCTACTAATCAGGAATAATGAAGTCACAAACTTACTCTTATTTGTTGATTTGGTCAATCTGGCGGTGACCCAAGTGTCAAATTAAACCTTTAAGATTTTTTGGATGATTTAAGTATGATTTTACATGATGATGGTTGAGACAGTAAATTTCTCACTGGTGGAGCATCTTTGCATCTAGGAGAGGTTGTAGTGCATTCGGATGTTCTAGGAAACTAAAAGACCTACAAAGGTTTCTTCTCAGGAAAAGTTTTTTCTATTCGACGAGCATTAGAGGTGAGGTTTTCAACTTTCCTTGGTTGATGTTAAGAGAGAGGTCTAGGGAGTATTAGGGCATCTCTTGTACAAAGTGCAGAATTTGATTTGTTGGATTTTCATTTAACTTATGATCTCATAATAGATGGGCCTGGATTTAAGGAATTGAATTTAGAGGAAGATTACTGTGGAGCAACTAGTGAAGTACTAAGAATGACTCTTGATAAGCGAATCCATATGCCTGTAAGTTACAGAAAGGCCTATATCATTGAGGACATTGCCCTGGACAATGAGATGATTAGCACATGTAGAGCACTTGGATGAGACAGCCAATCTCATGATACCCATATCCATAGAGGAATTAGGGATCTCCCTTCGTGGTCAAGTAACACCATCAATCAGATTAGTTACACATGGGCTTGCCCGAGGTGGAGTCAGGGATCAGATGATTTCATCATGTGTTGCTGTGGAGCAAAATAAGAGTAGCAAGATCCCTCTGGAGTAATTTGTTGTTGAGGTATTATTGGATTCGGTAACATATTAGACCTTACTATGGAAAAACAAAACAATTTTAGGATTTCTTTTAGATGGTTTCCAATATTGTTTTATATGATGATGGCTAAGGATGCAAATATCAATCCAAGGAGATGAAAATTAGACCAAGTCACCTTGTGATGGAAGGTATTTCACATTCTAAGAAGCCAAATTTGGATTCCCAAGTGGCTTCTTTGAGGCGGAGGAAGGAAGTGGTATTAGAGCAGTCTCCAATCTCAATTGGTGATTTTAGAGGCACTAGTGATCTTAACATTATTCACAACTTTGTATGCATAATCTAAGACCTTGTAAACAGAACATATTCAATTTTTATTTACTGTTATCTTATACAGATCTTGTGATCTTACCTTTTAGAAAGAAAGAAACATATTCAGACTAAACATGTTCAGATGCACTACTTTCTTGTATATTTTAGTTCAGAATACTGATCTCTGGCCCTTACCCTCACATCATGCAAAGAAAACACTGGCACAAGATTGATGATTTAATAGCCATTAACAAACAAATTCAATAGCTTATCACTCTTAAGAACACTCAGTTTCTGAATATTAAAGTTACTATTTTCTCAAACACATTTATGAACTTGTTTTTGTGTTTCTCAAATACATTCATGAACCTTTCATCTATTATTTTCTATTAAAATCATGAACCTTAAAAATAAGGAATAAAAGATATACTAATGTGGGTAAGATTGTATGCTATGCCCATACACTGTTTGTATGAAGACCCGTGTTTGCTGTGATGGTCATGATTGTGAATAGGACACGATCTAATCAAGTTGACCAAACACATATTTTCCTTCTGTTGATTGTAATCTATGCAAACAGATTGAACCTTGTTCACGCTTGTTGATCATCACAGCAAACATGTGTCTTCGCCCCAATGGTGCATGTGACTAGTGGCTGTGTTTAATCACATCAATTAGACTGAAATAAACAAAATCAAACAGATTACTCCTATTTTGGCATGACTAAATAGGTCGTAGAAATTTGCAATCTGACCTGGTAGCTCTACCGATAACTTCACCAGTAGCCAAATCCCAGAGAATCCAATCGCGCCTTGTTCCCATTCTTCCATCACTTTGGCACCAAGTCTCTATCTTAATCACCTCCCCCCTACAAAAAAAAAAAAAAAAATGAAATGGGGCTCAATCTCATAAAATTTAAGTAAACGAAAGGGAACATTTTCAAGAACCCACCAAGCAGGATACTTGTATATTTCAATGTGCATTCGAGAAGTCACCCATATTAGGCCAAGCTTTCTCATAGTAGGCGTTGTAGCAAATCCATCAGTGGAGAATCCGACACTTTGTGCATGGCTACCTCCTACTTCCTGCAGAGGTGATATTGTTAAGCAATATAACACATTACCATGGTCACCCCTATCATTTCAGGATCCATATTTTCAGGTAAACAAGGGGTATGACTTAAAATTGGGTTAAACAGAAACAAAGGTCAATCAAACAGATGGAAGAATCGATGAATAAACGGCCAAAAGTGAGTATACATTCAAATCGATGAGAATATCAATGATACCAGTATATGAAGAAACACTTGAATAAGGAAGAATGCAAATTTACGAAGTAAACTAACGGGTTTCTTCAGGAAACAGGATTGAAAATGTTTTTTTTTTGAGAGAATTTTTCAAATCAAACAGCGTAATGGGCAGAGAAAGGGGTGAATATATTTGCAGATACAGATAGAGAAAAACAATAGCAATTAACGCCAAATTGGGATCTTTATCAGAACCTGGAGAAGGTTGGCGATAGTCTCCACTGTAGCTGTCTTGTTGATCCCCACCTCGTAGCATCTTATGATGAAACACTCCTTATACGACAGTCCATCAGGTAGCAGACTCCCAAGCCTCAACCTTTCAGCCAGCCCCTTCTCTCCGACGCCATTTTCGTTGGCGGCGACCGCTGCGGTTGCAGCAACAGCCACCCCCAGCCCGGAGATTGCTTTGCAGGCGCACCGCATCCCCGCCCAGTTCCTCAGACGGCCACATTGGGCTGCGGGCGTCGCCTCGAGATACCGGATCGGACCCCGCGACGTGGAACACCACCCCATCGCCGCCATGCCCCTCGAGATCCCAGTTGGTCCGCTAGGCGCTTGCACCGCTCTCCTCGCCGCACCTTCAGTTTATAGGATTCGTAGGCGATAGTAACGATGAAGAGATTGAGTTTCCTCGGACGTCCGATCGATTAGGAGCGGATGATACGAGGCGAAGATCGGTTTTAGCGGGATGCCATATAACGGAACGTTTATCTCGTAAGCGGGCGTCATGTGATCAGACGGTATGATGTGGGTTAATATGAGAATTGAACGGCGGATATAGCAGAGAACGATGATAAAAGAGGAAATATTTATTTTCAACATCTTCATCAGTTCATTTCAAAATTAACACGAAAGAAATAAATTATGAAAATTAATCTGACTAATTTAAATAATAATTAATATATAAAAATTAATAAAAATTTAATTATTAATGTGGATTACATCATAGTGACTCGTAAATTTGATGTGATTGATATTTCAAGTCATGTAATTTAAGGCATGTGTTGGTTATTAAAAGTAAAAATACATAAATATTTTTTTTAATTCATTAATAATTTACCTCTAAGCCAGACAAATCTCGTCAACTACCATCCATCAATTGAATATTGAAAAAGACTGTTATTTAATTACAATACTTGCACCTGAAATTGATTATATATATATTCTTTTTATTCATAAGATATTGTTTGTTGGAGTAAAATATATATATTTATATATTCTTTTTATTGATAAGATATTATTTGTTGGAGCAATATTAAGACTTTCACATTACTTAAAGATGAAAAATGAGCAATGGTCCGATTGAGATCAAATAGCCCGTCGACTTCCAAAAGCAAGCTCTCATCATATTAGTAGACAGATGGATTAGTTGTTTAATGGATCAATTTATGGTCTAGTCGGGTATCTATCAGGTTGGTGTTAATTGGTTGACTACAAGTTAGGTTAGAGCTCTCAAATAATTACGATGAAAAAAAAAACAGAATGATGAAAGAACTGTGCTCACAACGAAAAGGTTAGAAGCGGGTTGAGGGGAAATCAGGGATAAATATAAGAATTAGAGTTAGGTGCTTGACTTAATATAATAAATTATATATTACTATATAAAATAAATTTTATATATAACAAAAATGTCATTTACATTATATTGTTCAACAAAATTATATCTTACGAGATTTTGAGATATAAAATTCATCTATAATAAAATTTATATCTATATCTTTAGTTAAATCTCATTCAATATAGAGTATCAAACAATCTTCAATAAAGTCATCTCCATTTTATTACGAAGTGTCGTCTTCACATGTTTTATTGTTGAAAAGGCTCGCTCAATAGTAGTAGTAGAAACATGTAATGTCAAAATAAAATAAATTAATCTAGTCAACATAACATAAATCTTTAACCGTCCACTCTCAATTAATTGCTAACGCAACTCAACAAGTGTAGAAATCTTTAAATTCTTCGTCACATCAAGTTTATAATATACCAATTCATACTCCAAAACAACGATGTCTTGATCTATGAAATTT
>JBBUKS010000065.1:8605539-8618720 GCA_038050645.1 Hedychium gardnerianum
TTGCATATTTAGCACTACACCCGAGTTCTTATGGGGATGTAAGTCTTTGCCGAGACGTTACAGTCGGACCCTACAATGCGTTCCTTACGGGAAGCATCCTAACATTAACACAATAGTTTAATTGATCCATTCATTGAAATTTGTCATATTTTAACGCTGGCTGACAACCTAACGCAACCCTCCTCCTTTATCCGGACTTGGGACCGGCCATGACTAATTTGTCATGGGCGGAGTTATTATAATATAATAATAAAACGTTTAAATTATCATTTAGATATTTATAATTAATTTTAAATTATATATATATTTTTATGATAATAAGCATTGGTAATATTTTTATAAAAAAATATTTAATTGATTAATATAAGATAAATTTATTATAATAAATATAATTAATTCAGCGGACTTCCTTCGTATAACCTAACGGGTTACGAGGAACGTATTGGATGAACGATAATAGGCATCAGCAACGTGTTCCTTTATTTGCACGCTCAATGCTGAGGACCCAAAGGATGTGACTCCTTGGTTCAATCAAAATTAAGACCTAGGAGAATACGAGGGACGTACCCTCGTCACAGCGGAGACTGCGAAGAGCCTGCCATGGATCGGATGCATCACCGCCGGAATTCGCCTCACTTTCTCGTCCTTCTCTTATTCTTAAGCAGCTCTTGCTTACGATCGCGCGCTGAGGTGATAAGCCTCACTGATGAAACCTTCGCGGACAAGGTATGCTTCCATATCGTTCTCTTCGATCTCAATCCTCTGGGGATGATGATGATAGGAATTGAGTTGTGAGTTGGTAAAGTTTGTATGACCGCTGTTTTTGTTCATAATTCTGTGTTCAATCGGACACGCCGATTCGCGGCGAGGACGTCTGGTTACCGATTTATACCTATCCTCCAAATTTTATGGTGACGTTCGATTTCAATAGCACAGTAAAAAACTGCCGAATGGTGGATTCGGTTTCTGTTACTCATTTAAGCTTCTAACATATTCTTTTCACTTGTTAGGGCTTTGTCTTTATGTAGATCTAACTACGATGGACGATGTGTGGAGTCTAAATACAGAATCTTATTTAGCCATTTATTTTACTCCACCTTGTAGATGATATTGTAGAAACAATTTTTATCACCTCCCTTGTGTAATTTATTGTATATCCCTTTACTCAACAGCTCATAAATGCACCAAGTCTATTCAACTAGGCATGTAAAATATAGGGTGTAAATTAAGCAGCTGCTGCTTCAACATTAGAAGCAGCCCAAACAGATGTGGCTTACAACTTGGTGTATGATAATCAGAAACTTTATGAAGTCTTAACTATTTGGGCTTACAGATTGTCAATTACGATTCTACTTAGTCAAATAACCATTAAGTACCTTTAAATCCACCCTGAATTACACTAAAAATTGTTATCTCCATCTGGTGTGTCTCCTTTCATGTTACTCTAACTTTGTGAAATTATTATTTACAATTGAACTATCTAAGTTGGATCACAATAAATGTAGCTTATATATTTATCCTTTATAGTAACTACAATTATACTTATCCTTTCTAGTAGCTACCATAAATTGTATTATGAAGACATTTATGTTTAACTTCCTTCGAGAAAACCAAATAACTTGATTAACATTATAGGTTTTCTTATAATTTTTCAAAACAATTCCTGGACATGGATGAACATGCAATATGCAGACATTACTGTTTATTTCAATCCTATGGAAACTATATGCAGTTTATAGTTATATATGCCTGGTATGAACTTACAGCCCAAATTTGGGAATGGTTGAACCTGGTTGGGTTAGGTTATTTATAGGTTCTCCATGCACATGCTTAGTACGGAGCAGGATCAGTAATATATTTGATATATTCTCATTACAGTTTGGAATTGTTTTGTAGCTATGCTAAATCAGACAATATCAAATATTGGAATGTAATTGTCTTATTTAGGTGACGGAAAAGGACACTATTTGGTTTGTGCAATTTTGTGTGCCATGGTGTAAATACTGGTAATACACAGTTTAATTTTCTCTCTTTCACATAGCTATCAACTTTTATTGCATTGACCTAAAGGTTTAAATTATTTTGATCATTTATCAAATCTTTAAAGTAAGAATTTAGGAACACTGTGGGAGGACTTGGGCAAGGCAATGGAAGGTGAAGATGAGATAGAGATAGGGCAAGTTGATTGCAGTATGAACAAACCTGTATGCACCAAAGTTGACATCCACTCATACCCTACATTCAAGATCTTTTATGACGGTGAAGAGATTGCAAAATACAAAGGTACTTTTTACGACAAAAACTGATTTTTTTTTTTTGCATAGGTTCTTGGTTATTTACTTTGGCATATAAAACTTTAAATCTATAATTCTTATAGTCACTCCTCCTTTGTTGTTGATTCACTTCTCCTTTGTTGTTGATGCAGTTTTAGTTGTCATACTTTTTTTTAATCTTACAATAAGCTGTAAATTGTTAGTGCTGATGCCCCTCAAGTGGTTTTGAATTAATTCAAATTGTTTGGAAATTTTAGAAAAGCCTAACTGAAATTGCTTACATATACCTATAACTTAGAAACTTGTAGTTGAAAGAGATTTAAATGGACATATATGGAGAGTCTATGAGAAATATGAAGATTAGTATGGAGGTTTTGGACTTGTAGAAAGAAAGGAAGAGAGTAATATGATTTCATATTTGTTACATCTTATGTTCTATGATTGTTAATACTTATTTAATGAGAAATATGAGCATTTGATTTTTTTTTTAAATTGCAACAATCATAATTAAATAGGTTTTCTCCTACTAGGAAGGTTGAATTATGTGTAAAATTCATAAAGTGATACTTGAGGAATGATTGACTAATATATTAGATAGGTCTTAGAAACGAATAAGAAGATATTTATTTCTAGTTTTAGAATAACTAGATGGGGAATTTTAAGGAGAATAATATGACTTTTCTAAGATAGAATGAAGAAAGGACTGAGCAATGAAGAGATGATACTAATGTAATGAGGATTTTGATGTCAAATAAGTTAAAAAATGTAGCAAATCAATTCTTGCAAGGTGTAAAGGTAAAGATGAATCATCTAGGACTTAGGAGAGGTGTTGGTGACGTGAGGAAGTGCAAATGACAGTTTAAAGAAGGCATGTATTAAAGATGGACAAAATTAAAGAAGTGAAGACAATTTGAATAGATATATAGAGTAGCTAAATTAAGCTATATTAATTATAAGCATAGCAAATTTTAAAGGATTGGTAACCTAAGAACTAAGGATGAGGAGAAAAATATTTATTGGATTGCTAATGCTAGGAAAAAAAACATAGAGTTAGGAAAGAACTAAGGATGCATAAAAGATGAAAATCACAACATTTTTATTGATGACAATTCAATTATGGAAAGATTGAAAATTTATTTGTATAAACTATTTAATGTTCATGGTATAGCTAATTTGGGTTTAGAGATTAAAATTTATGGTAAACTAATTATTATAGATTTTTTTATAAAAATATTAGATTGAGTGTGCTCAAATAAACTTTAAAGAAAATGAAGATCACTACAAGTGTACGGTTGGATGATTCTCCTATTAAAGTTTGAAAGACTTTGAAGATTAAGGGAAGTATTTGATAAAATTTTGAGAATTAAGATGATTACGGAAAGGAGGAGAAATTTTTAGTACCTATTTATGAGAATAAAAGAAATTTAAAATGTTGTTTTAATTGTAGTGGGGATTAAGTTGATGAGTCATGCTAAGAAAGAGTTATGGAAATGAGGAGAATAAGAGAGATAGGCTGATCATTTCTAAGAATCAATTTGGCTTTGCTCTTAGTGGATCTACCATAGTAGATCTACCCTATATGCTATTATTTAATTGGATAACTAATGAAAAATATAGAGAAAAGAAGTATTGAGGCCATAGGTAACTATTATGGTGAATTTTTAGAAAAGAAAGGAATATTTATAATTATATTGATGTGATAGTGGATATTTATAATAATTTAGGTACTAATGTTAGAGCTTTTAGGGGTGTGCGAAATGGGTTTTCTATAACTGTAGCCCGGAGGTTTACATAAAAAATTGGCTCTAAGCCCTTATATTTTTACATTAGTACTCGATGAAATCACCTATTATTTTCAATAAATTTCTTTAGTGTATTTATTTGCAATTTTTCAATAATAAGCATGATTTTAAACTCGATAAATATCTACAATTATATTGATGTTATAGTGGATATGATGTTAGAGCTCTGAGTGTGCCAACTGAGTTTTATTTAGTTGTAGCCTAAATCACCTACTTCTTTCGTATATGTGTTAATTGATGAGGATGTAAATAGACTAAATATGAAACTTGAGTTATGGGGAAAAATTTGAAACAAAATGTATTTAGTAATTAGAACTTAAATAAGTATCTTAACTGTATTATCAGTAATAGACACGGTTGAAATGCCCTTGGACCAATGCGTGATTTAATAGTGTATAATAAATGGGATTGAATACAGTTGCATGTGGCTACATAATGCATGTGGTTTGCATATGCAATTAAAAAATATATTTGGTTTGTACCAACTTAGACACATTCAAATTGGCTTAAAACCCTACTTGTTTGCTGATAAAATTATTATAGTTCTAAAAGAAAATAGAAAAAGCTTTAGCACATTATGATTAGAAATTATCCAATCATAGTGACAGTGTGGTGTTTGTTCGACCAAATTAGTTGATGGTAAACTAACAACATGCTCCTTATAGAATAGTGTCTCGTTCCATCTTTAACCACAAACATAACGAAAATAAAATAAAATTCTCTTCTGAAGCATATCAAGAAACAACCTTCCAACACTTATCCACTTTTTTACATGTATTATCATATGAATAAAATGAGTGATTTAAATCATGATTTATAATTTTGTTTTATGGTGGTGGTGACACATCTTGATTTGTCTATTGATCGACATACAAAACTCTTTGGGATGATAAACTTGTTCATGACAACCCAAGGGTTCTCACAAGGACGACAATCATTTTGGAGCTTACTTCGAGACTAAGAAAGGCAAAGGAGGAGAATTAGGTTGTGTTGAGCATCCCCCGAAGTTTTTGTGGGGTTTGTGAAGATGGTGATGCAACATGTGATGACGGTGACCATTGTGGGTGCAATACCTTCTAATTTTTCTTTATTGTTAGTGTGATATTATTTCTTTTTATAGGTTAGGTGTTACTCAAGCACTAATTTATTTGTCCCATTGTGAGCATGACCCTATTTAAGCACTTGGGCTCACGGTTTTGGGCTATAGGAAGTTGTGGGTTCCACTTATAATTTTTCTCGAGTTGAGTGAAGAGTCAAATTATTTGTCTTAAGTTTGGGATTAAATGAAAGTTTTAACATAATTGGAGGATAGTGGGAAACTAGAGGACCTTTTTAAAACGTACCATTATTTTTTCCCAACAGTTGTTGTTGTTGTATAATAAGTGAGGTAAGTTGTTGAGGGTTAGTTGGGAGGGGGTTCGTATAAAGACGAGGAAACTCAATTCTTTTCCTCAAGTGTTGAAACCTCCTTCCTTCATCACTTCTAGTCATACCTCCCCTCCCCTTTTGTTCCTCAAGCCATCCAAAACCAAGCTTCTACATGGTTAGTGGAGATCCTTAGAAGGAGAAGAACAAGCTATGGTGAAGTCTCTCTACTCTCTCTTTATAGTCTTTGTTGCGGGTTTGATAGAGCAACCTTCCATAGGCCATTATTTTTGACTCGAATATCGGATCGAGGATCTATCGGCGTTCATGTGAAGCTCTTTTAGAGACCTACATTTGTTACCCGGAGGAAGCCGTAACCGTCAAATTTCAGGTCCAAAAATCACCGTTTAGTCCCTTTTTGAAGCCTCTGAATATGTTTTTTACTATTTTTAGTAATTTTTATTTTTATGGTATTTTTGGTATTTATTTTTAAAATTAGGGTTTTGGGTCTATATAAGCGTCTTGTTTAATGTTTTGAGATAGTTTTTGATTATTGATATTTCTAGCCACCGTTTCGTCTTGGAACATTGAGTTTACTCCTATTTCCTGATATTCTTTTTCAAATCAACAGGTTGTAGAAGATCGCTTTCGGTATTCGTGCGCGAATCAACGGATTCTTGCGCTGCGTCAATTGGTGTCAGAGCCGAATTGATCTTGCGTAACCATACTGTCGAGATGACAACAACGCGTTGACAACATCAACTTGTATGAACGTGATATGGACGGGGTCGTGGAACGACTTGCTGAAAGGATGGAAGGGGTCGTGGAATGATTTGCTAAAAGGATGGTTTTGATGTTTGAAATCCAGAATAGAAGAAATCCAGTTCAACGCCGTCATTAGGCAAACTCGGATGTGGAAACGAGTGACGGAGAGGAAGATGAGGATGATGCTTTTGAAGAGGAGGTTCCACACAGGCGACGCAAAGCAATAGTAGAGGATGATCGTAGGCGTTGGGAGACCGGTATGAGAATCGAAATTCCCAAGTTTCATGGCAGCTTACAACCAGAGGAGTTACTGGATTGGCTGGACTTTGTAGAGAAAATCCTGGATTTTAAGGAGGTGCCTAAAGACAAGCGTGTGCCCTTGGTTCCAACCAGATTGCGCGGGAGAGCAATTGCATGGTGGCAGCAACTGAAATTGACTCGAAACAGGTTGGGTAAGACAAAATTTACCAACTAGGAGAAGAAGAAGCTGATACGGGAAACCTTTTTGCCATACAATTTTTTGCGATTGATGTATCAAAGGTTGCAGAATCTGAAGCAAGGCACCTGGTTAGTGGAAGAATACACCTATGATTTTTTTCACCTTATTGTGAGGAATAAAATACATGAGATTGAAGATCAGTTGGTGGTGTGGTATATCGGGGGTTTGAAATACCAGATCCAAGATATTGTGAATATATTTGACTTGTTTCTGTGTCTGCTGCACACTAGAGGACGTTGGTTGTGGAAAAACATACTCGAAGAAATAGTGAAATTTTCCCTATAAACATTATGAGCGGCGTCCGGGTGTGACTTTTGGTAGTAGTAGCGGTGTGAGAGTAAATAAAGGAATTGGACAATTTAATAGAGGAAGTGAAAGAAGTAGCGGCCTAAAGTATTTTAATTGTGGAGAGATCGGACACAGACAATTAGAATGTAAGAAGGCTCCGGGAAAGAAGCACTTTTTGTTGACAATGACAATGATGATGGCGAAGAGATGACAGGAGACCTAGAGTATGACGAGGAGGGCGAAAATGAAGTACTGGTGGAAGGGGATGTCGGGACGACATTAGTAGTTAGACGTTCCTATTTGATGCCAAAGGCGGTAGCAGAGGATGATTGGCTACGGAATAATATTTTCCAGTCAACTTGTATCATCTTGGGCAAGGTATGTCGCTTTGTGATCAATACAAGAAGCTATGAAAATAGTGTCTACTGAAGATGTGCAGAAATTAAATATCTTGATTGAGAATCATCCTAAACCCTATAAATTGACATGACTTGAGAAGGGTGGTGGGGTATCGGTATCAAAGAGGGCTTGTTCCATTTTCTATTGGTCTGAAATATAAAGATGCTGTGTGGTGCGATGTAGTAGCGATGGTTGCTTGTCACTTGTTGTTAGGCCGATTGTGGCATTATGATAGAGACGTGTATCACGATGGGCGAGTCAATACTTATTTTGTGTATGAGGGAATTAAAATTGTGCTCCTACTTTGCAGACAGTCGGTGATGCAACCCAAACCCGTAGGTGAAGGTGCGGTCTTATTGTCTCGGGCTAAGTTTGACGAGGAGCTGCTAGAAGCAGAGAAGGGGTATATGTTGATGGGAAAGGAGGTATCCGAATCCGACACTATCCAGAATCGGTGGCTCCACTCATTGTCGAATTTATTGAGCTTTTTCTCGAAGAGCTACCAGACGAATTTCCTCCACTGCGTAATATTCAACATTATATTGATTTGAAGCCTGAACAACACTGCCCAACATAGCATATTACATGATGAGACGTGTGAGCATGAGGAGCTGAGACGACAGGTTGAAGAATTGTTGGTTAAGGTCCATATTAGGGAGAGCATGAGCTCGTGTGCTATGCCTGCCCTTTTAATACCGAAGGATGACTCTTGGAGTATGTGTGTGGATAGTAGGGTCATCAATAAAATCATTGTCAGGTACTGTTTTTCCATTCCTCGATTAGATGATTTGCTTGACCAGATTAGTCGATCTACTATGTTTACTAAATTGAATTTGAAGAGTGGTTACTATCAGATTCGTATTAGGCTTGGGGATGAATGGAAAATGGCTAGTGATGCCTTTTGAGTTGTTCAATGCCCTTAGCACTTTCATGCGGGTGATGAATCAGTTGTTGCGACCGTTTATTGGTAGGTTTGTTATGGTGTACTTTGATATTCTGATATATAGTGCAACCCCTAAACAACATCTTCAGCATGTAAGGGACGTTTTTAGTGTATTGCACAGGGAGAAGTTTTATATTGCGATGAAGAAGTGTGTTTTTGACCGCCAAGGTATTGTTTTTGGGTTATGTGATCTCGGGAGCAGGTTTGGAAGTCAACGAATCTAAGGTACAAGCAGTGAAAGACTGACCTACACCAATGACCTTAATAAAAGCAAAGAGTTTTCACGGTTTTGCCTCGTTTTATAAACGTTTCATTGCTTTTTTCAGCACTATTTTGGCTCCTATAACATATTGTATGAAGGGTGGACAATTTGAGTGTACTGAGGAAGCAGATTTGACTTTCCAATTGATTAACTCACAATGACACTAATCTTAGTGCTTCCAAATTTTTCTCAACCTTTCGAGTTACATGCAAATGCCTCTAAAGTTGGTATTGACGCAGTACCCAGTCAGAGCACTTGACCTGTAGCATTTTTCAGCAAAAAGTTATTTAGTGCAAAACTAAACTACAGTACCTATGACATGGAGTTTTATGCTGTTATGCAAGCAGTGAGACATTAACGTCACAATTTGTTTTACAGGGAATTTATTTTGTTCACTGATCATGATTCATTGAGACGCCTACACTAGCAAAACAAAGTGTCGCCCTGACATGCGAAGTGGGTTGCTTATTTGGAACAGTTTACCCGTGTGATTAGACATAAAGCAGGGTTGCTAATCGGGTGACGGATGCTTTGAGTCGCAGGAGTAGCTTACTGCTATGCGGGCTGGAGTGCTAGGTTTTGACTCTTTTCGTGATTTGCTTGTTGTTGATTCTTTTCTGTGATATTGCAAGATCTACATGCTGGAAAGAGAACAAATTTTTTACTAAATGATGGGTTTCTGTTTAAATGTAATCAATTATGCATTCCAGATTGTAGTCTCCACTTGCAAATAATCAAGGAGTTGCATGGTGAGGGGCATGTTGGTCGAGACAGAACATTGTAGTTGGTTCAGACTTCTTACTTTTGGCCTTCACTACGAAAAGAAGTCAAGAAGTATGTGCAACGGTGCAAAATTTGTCATTTCTCTAAGGGCGAAGCCACTAATGCTGGACTGTACATGCCTTTGCCAGTCCCTTCTCGACCTTGGGTTGATATTAGTATGAATTTTGTACTGGGTTTGCCACGTACCCAGCGAGGTAGTGATTCCATCTTCGTTGTGGTTGATAGATTTTCTAAAATGGTTCACTTTATTCCTTGCAAGAAGACTACCGATGTTGTTAATGTGGCGCAACCTTTCTTCCGAGATGTCTATTGTCATCATGGCCTTCCGGCATCCATTGTTTTAGATCGGGATACTCGTTTCCTTAGTGATTTTTGGCGCAGTTTGTGGAGGATGGTTAATACACAATTGAATTTCAGCAGCACTTATCATCCTGAAACAGATGGTTAGACGGAGGTTGTGAATCGGTCGCTTGGCAATTTATTGCATTGCTTAGTAGGAGACCATGTGAAGAGTTGGGATGAGAAGCTGTGTCAGGCAGAATTTGCTCACAACCATGCAATGAATCAAGTACTGGTTTCAGCCCATTCTTGGTTTACTCGGTTCAACCTCGAGGTCAACTGGATTTGTTATCATTACCAAGGAAGGCGACGGTCCATGGTAAAGTTGTGGATTTTGTGAATAGTCTGCAAGGAGTCCATGAAGCCGTTCATGAACATCTTTCTATCTCTAATTCCAAGTATAAATACACTAAAGGTGCCGACACTTGGAGTTTGATGTTGGGATTTTTGTGTGGGCAGTTTTAACTAAGGATTGTTTTGGCATTGGGGATTATAACAAATTATCAGCCAAGAAGATTGGTCTGGTTGAGATTATCAAGAAGATAAATCCCAATGCGTATTGTTTGAAGTTGCCTAGTTATATTCACACTACCGATGTTTTTAATGTGAAGCATTTGATTCCTTCCATGGTGATTCTTTTGATGAGGATATTGGTGAAAATTCAAGGGCAAATTTTTTCCACCCTGGGGAGAATGATGCGGGTTTGATAGAGCAATCTTCCGGAGGCCATAACTTTTGACTTAAATATTAGATCGAGGTTCTGTCGGTGCTCACGCGAAGCTCTTTTATAGACCTACATTTGTTACTGGGTGGAACTCGTAACTGTCAAATTTTGGGTCTAAAAAATACCATTTAGTTTCTTTTTGGAGCCTCCAAACATGTTTTTTACTTTTTTTAGTAATTTTTATTTTTATGGTATTTAGGGTATTTTTGGTATTTCTTTCTTACAATTAGTGTTTTGGGTCTATATAAGCGTCCTGTTTAATGTTTTGAGATAATTTTTGATTATAGCTATTTCTAACTATCGTTTTTTGTTGGAACGTTGAGTTTATTCCTATTTCTTAGTATTCTTCTTCGAATCAACAAGTTGTAGAAGATCACTTCTGGTATTTGTGTGCGAATTAACGAATTCGATAGCTTGCATTGCGTCAGTCTTCCTCATTTAGGGATGCCAGCTACAATAGGGCATAAGGATTTTGTTGATAGATTTAGATAAGGTTTTGTACCTTGGGTCCTTCCTGTATTGAATTTTTTTTGATTCTAGGATGAAATTATAGAATTCTAAGTGGAAGAATATGGGTTCAGGATATTAAAAGCCTAGTTGCATACATGTTTGTTGAATTGCCAAGGAGAGGAGGAACACACTCCTAGCGGCTAAAGATTGCGAATTTGAGGAAATCTTACTTTTTAAAGAGAGGTAAAAAAATGAATTTTATCTAATTCTATGGAAATTTAAGCTTGGAGGGTCTAAACTTGATTTTAGGAGAGGTATTTGGGCGTAGGTTGATTTGTAGGTCTATTTTGATTTAGGGCAGCATTCTAAAGCAAGATTTGGAGTGTTCTTGAGAAAAGATTAGCTAATTGTCTAATGCTAGAATGGTAAATTTTAGGACTTGATTGTGTATTAAGGGTTATACTACTTGGTTAGTACAAATTGGATGGTCAATATGCAAGCTACTAGTCCTACTTTCATACTAGAGACATTTTAGAAATTTAGTAAGATAAGCGAGGTGTTGGGGAGGAATTTTAGGAATGAAGTTGGTCCAGAGGATAACAAAAACCGTGTACCTAAATATAAATTTCCAATATTCACTTGTTGCACCTTATTAAAAAATTTAAAGTCTACTTTTTTATGTTGCATGGCATTGACCAACTATCACGCCTCGATGTGTAATTTTTCATTTACTAGTAGGTACTCCACTTGGTAATAGTATAATAAAAGGGAATCAAGAGTTATATGAACAAGAGGACCAATTTTTTTTTAACAAATGTTATATATTTATTTATGCATCTTTTACTACTAGTATAACAAAATCGTATAAAATAAAAGATCAAATGAACACAATGAAAATACATCAAAATAAAAATCAAACTATAAAACAGTAGGTTGAGATAACTCTATATACTTAGCTGAAACGAACTATGATATCAAAAGGGTGTTAGTGTCTCTAAAACTAGAGGTCAAAGAAAGCATACTATAAGTACAAACTTACTAAGTGGGTAAACATAAAAGATGTGGGAGTTCAAGGAACTAATAGGTCACAATTTCATATTACAATTTTAATTACTTTAAGTTCTATAGATTATACATCTATAAATATATAAATATATTTATAATCATCTACTATTTCCATTTTGGTTGTTTATCAATATTAGAGTTACGGTATATGATACCCTACACACCTGTTTCGTGGGCGACATGAGCGACCCTCACAGAATCCAGGCGACTGGATTTATCTAGGCGCCTGGATCAATTTTTTTTTGTTTATTTTTTTTAAGCAACCGGTTGTGTTAATGAAAATTTGCCTTTGTGGTTTAGGGTTGGGTTATAGTATTAAGCACACAAAAATTTTCAAATAGAAAAAATTTCAATTTTTTTTTTGGGTGTGCACGGGGTGTGTAGGATAAGGTGTGCAGGATATCAAAACTCTTAGACTTACTACTATCATTTTAAAATTATTATCATCTTTTATCACTAATTAAGATAATTTCAATTATCATTATTTAATGATCATGTATAAATGACACTATTGATATCAACATGCATAAGTGGCATCAATGATAAAAGTATCAACTAACAATAAATCTACTAAGAAATGAGTAGTAGAGCCAATGCTTTTAGAGCCAATGATAAAAGTATCAACTAACAACCCATCAGGTCTTCCTGCCCCTCGGTCCACCTGACCTACTAGGACTTCCTTGCCCCTTTGTCGAACTGACTTACTAGGTCTTCCTTCTTGCCTAGTCGTAACTTGGGCTTTTCTGCCTGGTTATCCACTAGGACTTTCTACTTGGTATTTGGTCCTCTTATCAGGACATGAGAGCCCTCACTTCTTTTGTTCGAGATTAATATTCTACTCACATGGCTTGATTAGACCATAGCTCTTGTACACAGTCGGCGGTTAGACCTTTTGACAGTTTAGGCTTTGATACCAATTGTTAGGACCGAAGGAATTTAAATATCTCCACAATGGTATGATATTGTCCATTTTTGGTTTAAATCCTCAAATGTCTCTTATCAATTGAGATATCTTTCCCTTGTAAGCTTATGATATTTCTCATGTGGGACTTTGTTTATAACCTTACAACCTCAACAATTTAGTCAATTGATTAGCGATCATCCAAATCGAATTATGTCCTGAATCCTTGATAACTCCATGACAAAGTCCATAGTAGCATGCTCCCATTTCTGAAGTAATTTGGCCAGTCTATATTGTTCTTAATTTATTGGCAAACTAGATAT
>JBBUKS010000065.1:8631959-8648909 GCA_038050645.1 Hedychium gardnerianum
GTAAAAGTTTCGTCTAAGGAATAAAATCCTTTATAAGAAGGATGTTCACAGTCTTGTATAGCTATTGTGACTTCTTCTCAGTCATGATATACACCAACTTGTGTACCAGAATAGACGACATAGCAAGAGAACTTCTTGCATTCTGTTTTTTTTATTGTTGTCAAGAAGTAATTTGATAAAACATTAATAATAACTATCTTGTAGTTGGAACTTCTCCGGATTGTGGGAATATTCCAAATGTTGTCAAGTAAACAGTTTTGTATATTGTCAAGTTTTTCTCTTGCAGCAAAGTGAAACTGATCTTCATGTCGAGTGTATTGTTGAAGTTTTTGATTGCCAAATTTCATTATTTTCATGGCAAAAGTTCGTACCTTCTTTTGGAGGTCCATTAATCCTGTAATATCGCTTAAAGTTAATATAAAAGTCTAGATATAGTATCTGCTAAGAAATTATTTATTCACTTTATATGTTCCCAATGAATTTTTAATCCTCTATTTATTATTGTGTCTGCAAATTTGAGTCATTTTTTTGTGCTCAAATCTTTTCTTAACCCTTTTGTTTGTTGACTGTATTTGACTATTGCCTCACAGTCTGTTCTGAGTGTGATTTCTTGCTTATTACAGATAAATAGCATAAAAACATTTAGATAGTAAATTACTGCCAAAATTTCATAGTCAAGGGAGGTCAAATATCCTTTTTCTTTGTATTTGCCTGAAGCGTATCTACATAAGACTTTTGATGATTTGGGGTCGTATTTCAATATTTTTTGGAATAAAACTCCTCTCCATTCGGACTCACATTCGTCAATTTCGATTACCATGTAGTCAGTGTCTAGTGGAAGAGTTAGAACTGGGATTATTCTTACTATTTCCTTGATTTGCTTTACTAGTTCAATATCTTGTTGATTAAAATATTTTTGTCTTGTGAGTGAAGTTTTATTATACAGAGGACTACTAATTTCCCCAATATTTTTTTAAATAATGTCTTGCATAGTTAAGAAGTCTAAGAAAAACCCTTAGGATTTTTGTATCTTCCATTTTATTTGAAAAAGCTAGTATTTTAGTTGTAATATGTGGTTACAAGGTAATTTTTTTTGTCCAATTTCTACACCAAGAAATTCTATGTGTTTTGTGGCCAGTTTTATTTTCTTTCTAGAGACTATTAGTCCATGTTTTTCAAAAAGGGTTGAAAATAATATGTAGAAGAGCAAAATGTTTATCTTTTGTTTTAGAGAATATTAAGAAATCATCAATGTAGATGCATGTAAACATAGAAACATCTCTAAATATATCATCCATCTTTCTTTGAAAGATTTGGAGTGCTACCTTAAGTCTAAACGATATTACCAACCATTCAAAATGTCCTTCTAGACATGAGAAGACTGTCCGTTCGATTGAATCAGGATGCATCTTGACTTGCCAAAAACTTGATTTCATATCAAACTTAGAGTACCATTTTGAGTTTTATATTTTGTTGAGTAGTTGATCTTTATCATGTATATTATATCCGTCTTCTTGACAATTATCATTGAGTCTTTTATAATTAAAGATCATTCTTGATTGTTCACGTTTTTGCTCAACTCCTTTATTAACTATAAAGGTCGGACTCCTATGTTGGGACGTAGATCTAATAACTGTTTAATATGCATAATACATTATTCTGTTTTCAGTTGGTATATCTTAAATCTTGTGCGTTAATTGTAAGGTATGAATTTATTATTAATAATTGATAATAGACCTTATCCCATTTCCAATATTTGGTAGGGTTTTCTCCTATAATTTCTAATTTTTCTAGCTTTGAAAACAGGAAGTTTAAATCTTGCTGTGTATTTATTAATGCAATAGATATGTTGGGGAAAATAAGCTTCCTCCTAGATTAAAAAAAAAATAAAAAAGGAAAGGGCTTCCTAACACTGGGCATGGTACGGTGGTAAGTAATAAGGATGATTTTCATGTAATTAGAATTTAAATTTTACGTTGGATATTTTTGAACACCTACAAAGTTTGAATCATTGGTGACGTTGGAGTGTCATGTCATGATCCACTTGTGCTATTTACCTTTTTCGTATTGATCTTGGAATGGATTGATGGAGGCACTGGGACGAGTATTTTGCCTTTTGCCATCATGATCCACTTGTGCTTCTCGAATTTACTTAGTAGTCGGTTTGTGGGGGCAAACCATCTACTTCCAAAATTCGTTAGACCCATGATCCAAATACCTTGAATTAACAAATAAAAAAAAACTTCCTAGAATTTGTATTTTAATATGTTAATATTAAGAATATTCACTTGAATTACACTTTTTTTTTTATGAAAATAGAAAAATGTATACTTTAAAAAGGATAAAAATAACCAAACATAGAAATATAAAAGAAGAGATCAAACAAAGTTGCCTCTCTTTTTTTTTCCTAACAAGCAGCACGACGATGGTTAATTTACAAACTTTTGTTTTTGCTAAAATATTGATAAGTATTAGGCAGCTCTAATATTATCTACATTTTATTTATATTTAGAGAGATCCTGTTGACATCAGTTCTCTTATTCTTCCCGCCGCCGCTCTTGGAGCAGGTGCGAGTGGGACCCATCATTCGGAAGTCTCCGCAGCGTGGGCCCTCCTGGAGCGGCTACCCCAGCTCTCGCCCTCGCCGCAGGCGGCCCTTCTCCGCCCCGCCGCGCTGGCCGCCTCCCACCACGGCTCCCGCCGCCTCGATAGCCCATCCAGCTGGCTCTCCCAATCTCCGAACCCCGTGTGGCGCTCCCGGTTGCGCCGGGGGATGACCCCCCCGGAGCCGCCGGCCGCGGCCCATCCGTCGGAGAAGAGCAGAAGGTGGTCGTACTCCCGGCGGAGTTCGGGGTCTGAGAGAACCTCGTAGGCCTTGCGCGCGAGCTTGAAGCGCTCGGCGAAGGCGTCCTCCTCCCCGGCCTTGCGGCAGGCGTCCGGGTGCCACTGCCGCGCCTGCAGCTTGAACGCCGCCTTGATCTCCTCCGGCCCCGCCGTCTCCGCCACCGATAGGAGATCGTACATGGTGGATGCCCCAGCCGAGGCCGACTCTGACGCACGCCGAGGGAGCGATGCAAGTTTAAGCTTTCTCCTGGGAATTGCGACGGCGAAGGTTCGCTCGAGAGTAGGAGAAAGCAGAGGCACCATTTTTTTTGACACTTATTTGCAACTTTCTCTGCGCTTCTCCTCTCGCAGAGAGAGAGAGAGAGAGAGAGAAGGGACGGGAAAGCGTGTGTGTGGTTTGGCGGAGACGACTCATGCGCTGGTTTATATAGCGGTGTGGAACGGCAAGAGAGCAAAGGCCGAGAAAGTATAAAAGAATATTTAATTAATTTCAATTTTTATTAAAATAGTAAATAAAATTCTCCTCTTCAATGGCTAGAACAGTTTGTTGCCACGATGATTTCGTAACTTATGGGAAAAGGCAGAATAATTTGTCAACTGATTTCAGTTGACCATCACCAAATGGCAAGACATAATACGTTATCTTTTTAATTAAATATGTTTTCAAAAAAAAATAACTATGTTTTCAAAAAAATATGGAACCATTGTATTAGCGCCCAAACAACAATCCTACATCATATGAAAGGGAGAAGGGAGGTTTAAAGTTAAATGTAATTATCTTACTACCATAAATAGTCCTTTGAGAATAATATTTGATACAAATAATTTATAATTTTTGGGTGCCCGTTCAAGTTTTAGTTTGAGTCTTGATTTTTTTTTTTTTTTTTTAGTTCTTTGGAAAAAGCGTATTTTTTTGTGATTTTTTTTGTTTTGCTTTTATAATTTATTTTATTTCTAATAAAACAACTATATAAAAATGTTTAATGGTGGAGACAAAATCATCTAGTTGATGTTAGTTGCACAATGGACAAATGACGCCCTCGAGACACGATGCAACGATAAAGATACTTGATAGATCTCTAGAACATCATAGATTAATCTTTGATTGGAGCTTGCTTACGCTCTATTTGATGAAAAAGTATAAAACACAGCACGAAGTATGATTACCCATGAGCTATGGATCCATTGACAGAACAGTTGTGTTATGAATCATGATTGAGTACTCAGGTGGAACATGACTTTTATCAACGAGGAGTGACCTGTGAGCCGACTATCGATGTCCAATAACACAAGTACTATTTGAATTTATTTTGATGATCGATAATTTTTTTATATAAAACTAAAACAATTATCCCATAACTTAGTCGGTTCTAAGAGTGTGATACATATGTTATAAAAAAAAACAATGAACAAGTGACCCTAAAACGTAGTAAATATACTCCTTGTGCAAGTAGTAACAATTGAGATTAAGGATTTTTTTTTAAAGAAGAATTTAGAATTTTAGAGGGAGGTGCGCTACTCCCTGAGGCCTGAGGCAACAGTGATAGAAATTTAAAATTTAGGGGGAAAAAATTTAGATTTTAGAAAAAAATCTTAACTTTGTACCATATTTAAAATTATATTAATTCTCAAATTGATTTACTAATACATAGGATTTTAAACTTTTTATACAGACTTATTTTTCTGACAAACTTTTCTAATAAAACTAAATAGATTTATTAAAAAAAATTAAAATAGTAACTTTTTAAAATAATAAATATTCTACACTATTATACTATGATAAAAATTGTTAAATATATTTCGACAGATAATTTTTCATTGAAGTCTATTAGATCTAATTAATTATTATATCTCATTGTCCCCCTCCCCTTTTTTTTTCCTTGCCCCATCACTATTGAAAGGAATCAGTTTAGCTAAGAGAAAGCGAAGTTTGGTAATTTGTCAATCTTCTTAAAACAACAAGTCCGTAAGAAAAGAAAAAGAAAAAAAAAATGGATGAAAATTAGGCAAGTGGCCGCCGAAGAATAATTCGGTGGCCATGGTGCAAGAACATACCTCAACTTGACAACGATTGCCTTGAAATTGAGCAGTAACTTAACTTATGGGAGACATGGTCATTTTCTGCGTCACTTATCGCTAGCTCCTTGGCAATTCAGTTTTTTCTCAATCGTTTCACGAAAATATAATTTTATTGGAGATATATGGATGGAAAAATCGCATTGTTCACGTCACAAATTTACCATGTCAACTGATCTTGTGATCGTGGCATTGTGGCAAAAGGCGAAACGCTCGCCCCCAGCGTCCCTGTCAATTCGTCCCAAGATCAATACGGAGGAGGTAAATCACGGGAACTAGTCTAGCTAACCCGAACAGTGACCAGTGCATGAGAGAGGACAGAAACCTGACTACTAGCCAAGATTTAAACCTCAGACCTCACTGTGGCAACATCTCATGCACTAACCATCAGTCCATCCCGTAGGGACATCTTGTGATCGTAGCATGAACAACGAGTGAGTGTTAAATAAGTCAAATTAATATTGATTCGTTATATATAGATAGAAACATTTTTTTTATTTTTTTTAAATAAAGGATTAAGAATTTGATGTTTAGTCTTTAGGATTTAAGATTTGGATTATAATATTCAAGTTAATTTTTTTTTTAAAAAAGACCAAAAAAAATTTATATATAGTATACACGAAATGAAGATATACATGAGAAATGAACAGAATAATATATATATATTCTACATATTTGTTCCGTGGGGACATGAATCCAGACACCTGAATTTATTCAGACACGAATCAATTTTTTTATTTATTTATATACGATAAAACATAATAAATCAATTCGCGTGTACCAGTCAGATGACTTGAAAAAAAAGGAGAGGATATAGAACTACTCATATATTGCATTGAAAGTAGCGCTGAAGTATTGGTTGGGGTTTGACGAGGCAAGTTGAGGTTTACAACTGTAGATTTTCATGTATTCCAGATTCAAAATTTAGAGAGTATAAGAAATTCCCTTTTCGCATTTGAATCACTAGAATAATTAGGTCATTAAGTGAATCATCATTTGCATTTTTAAATTTATTAAAAATTTATTCGGATGATCGATAAAAAAAAATTATAAAATCAAACCGATCACTTTGGATCGTAAAACTTGAAAAGATTATAGAGTCAATGCTCCCATTTCATTGCGTTAACGAAGGGGTATAATAAGTGAAAATAATCCCTTTTATTTATTTATTGTCTACTTTCATTCTTTCAGCCAATTTTACATGCTCAGTATGACTAATTTGTCAAAATTTGATTCGACCATTATGGTGTCCAACTCATTTAGTGAATCCGATTAATTCATTTGGTCGACCGTTTCTTCAGTTCATCCGATATGTTTAATTATCCCGTTCAGTTCATCCAAAAAAGTCTATTCACTTGACTTGTTTGCTATCAAACACATGAGTGCCTCATTTGATAGGTCACTGATACATTAACATGAGATTTGGATTGATGTGTCAAGCTAAGCAGTGGCGGAACTAAGCGGGAGCTAGAGGGAGCTTTAGTCCCCCATGAGTTCGTTGGAACCATCTAGTATGACGGTTCCTGACTGTGGGGTTGCTTTTGTAACCTCTTCAGTCTTTTTCTCCGACAGTCGAGTTGAGTTTTTATGTGATTTTCTTCTTCAGCAGCCCAGCTCAGTTCTCTCAAAAAAAAAATTCTGGTTCCACCCCTAGTGCCAAGATAAGTAATTAGATAAAAATGTCATTAATGTTGACTCGAGTTTGTCAAGCTAGCTAACAGACGCGTGAAACTTGGTCTGTCAGTCCTCATGGAAGTAAGTCTGAGCAATTGAGAAGTCAAATTGAAAGGTCCCTGTAACCTAACCAATTATCTAGGAGAGGAATCATGGGTAATGCAAGAATGAATAATGATTATATTCAATTGACTCATTGAGTTGATTAGACTTTAATTAACACCAGTAGAAGTTGATAATAGCTCGGTTTAAAAAGAAGACGTGGCCAGTCGTCTTCCTCAAATTGTATGATAATCTCCAGCCATACATAATATATGGTGCTTAATACAATAGAAGACTTTTTGTGTGTCTACCCTGATTTGATTTGAACTTGCAAAATGGGAAAAGATACTGTTCATGAACAAGTGGAGATCTATAACTTGTATATTTTACCTATCCAAACTTTGGAGTACTGATTGGGACTTGACTAATCGTCGTATGTTTGGAATAAGTATTTGTTTTCTTTTTCTTTTTCTTTGACTAAACCACTTTAGAAGAATTTTAAGATTGTTAAAATCTGGTCATAGTTAAAGCTGCAAAGAGTTATTTTCATGAGTAATCGGTTCAAATTGGAAGATATCAATCGGTTCAAAACCCATCGAACCAATTTAACTAAAATTAAATAAATTAATTTTTTAAAAAATTAATCAAAACAATCAATTTTTTTTAAAAAAAAACTAAATAAATAAAATCGATAAAATATCGATTAATTTAATTTTTAATTGAATTAATCGAACTTTTTAACAATTATAGATTTTTATCCTATTTTAATTTTTTATTCAGTTAATTTGGAATTAAAGACTTAAGATTTTTTAATTAAAGAATTTAAGATCTGACTTATTCGATTTAACTGAATTAAAATTTTAAAATCAAAATCAAATCGAATTAATTAAAATAATTAATATTTTTTTAAAAAAACAAACTTTTAAAATAATTAAATTAAAATTTTAAATTTGATCAGTATAATCGATTTAATTACCTCTAATTTTTAACTTTATTCGTTCGTTCACCCTCTCGTTCTCGTGTTCTCGACAACCGCATGCTCTCTTTAACCTTATTCATTCGTTCACTATCTCGTTCTCATGTTCTCGACAACCGCATGGTGCACTAAGAGCCTAAATGAGTACACTGGGGGGAGGGAGGCGGCAGAGGATCCTCAAATCCTATGATTTATATACCAAAAAAATTAGGAAACTGAAATTATTTTTTATTTTTAAAATTTTAAAAGAATTTAAGGATTTCGAAGCTTTTTTATATTAGCCTTAAGAGAAATTAAAAATATATAAAATATGATTCACAAAAGAAAAATCATATTTGATATTATGTCAAATACAACCTTTGCAACTTAGAGCGCACCAGTACATTCCCGGTCAGGTTCACATGAATACTAAGTTCGAACATTATCACATTCTCTTGTTCAATACCATTTAGACTTCAGTATTCTATTTGCAGATCTCACAAAGCAAGGGAGACAGTTTATGATCTGTCGCAACAGCATCATAATCTGCCAATCTGATGTCAGCTCGGTTACAATTTAGTCAGTTAATAACACCAAAAGCTTAATGGAAATGACAGTCGACAAAGAACTACAGTTACAACTATTTGCACAATCATTAGTCACTCAACGTTTAGTGTAGTCGCTACTGCCTCTGGAAAGACCCGAGTGGTGAAGACTTAAGTCATTGTTACAGACAAAGAAGTACAACAGAAGATTCAACCGAGCTTGAAACAAGAGCTGGCACATGCTTACTAGCACATGGTTGCTGGTGAGCTGGGTTCGTAACCATGAACCCTGAACCGATAGATGCAAGTTAGAGCTGAGTTCCCATGATTGGAGGTGAAGTCAAATCGAACCATGTTAACTACGCCACAGTCAGTTGTCTCGACGTTGTAGGTTTGTGTGTTACTCTTCTCTAGGTCATAGGAGAACTCAGTTAAGATGGAAACCTTCTTGGCATTGCTGGACAGATCATCGTCAGGTGATTCAAACCAGCCAGATACCCGGCAATCTTTAGGGGCACTTGACCTGTCGTAGGCAACATTCTGCATATCATACATTCAAGGAGGGGCATCAGGAATTATGTTGCAGCCAAAAATGTAACATCACACGAGATCAACTATGCATTTGCATCTAGTAGGATGAGATTTATTGCCTTAAAGATACAGAAAGTATCACAGAGTTGGCCATCAAATTAGAAGCTTAAAGGAACATGAGGTCGCATTTAAAATGACAAAGCAAGCTATATGTATGATTGAATATAGATTTGCTAAAATATTTGAGAACAATAATGAAAAATATAATTTAACAAATATACACTCATACTGATAATATCTACCTGAAGCCTCAAACTCAAAATATAACCTCTTCAAAATTAGAAGCTCCCTTGGCACTTTGGTCTGTTGTGTGAAGATACTGATAGGAGAGGGATATGTAATAGTGTACTGGTGTATTAGTCTCTTCAGTTAAAATACGAGCATTTTACAGTACCCTTTTCACCAAAACTATAGATTAAAGAATTCAAAGGTGCATCCATACTAGTACTATGGGTCATTGGATTTAATCGAGTGTAGACCCCGCTGAGATATGTTTTATATGTTAAAACATATAGCAATGCCCATGGTGCCTCATAGCTTTTCCAAATTTTACTATGGAACCAATTAGCATATACTTGGTCTGCAATTTTTCTCATTTCTTAAACTTTCCAATTAATAATGCTCCTAAACTTATCCAAGTTTCACTTCACTGGCCATGCAATAGCTGCTTACCTATTCCTTATATTTCAAGCGTTGTTACGTTGGCAATCATCTTTTTGTGTCAGAACTGTTAGCCAGTTATTCAACCCAAAACCTTCTAAGCAACTTGATTTGGTTGATTTACAAAATCCTTATGTCACATTCCCTGTTTCCTTTGAATACCTCATCTGAACTTGTACTGAACTTCATCTGAATACCTCTTATGTTCACAAATTAAAGGTAAAAGGATTTACAGACAGGTATAGCCGTATAGTGCAAAAGAATATGAAATCAGATAAGGAAGAGATTACTCAAAGGGAAACCACGGATTCAAGAATAGGTAGATCAGAAAGAGAGTACTCAGAGAAACCATGGGCTCAAGAATAGGCTAAGAATACACCTGAAAGAGCAAATAATCTGAATTAGTTATCGTTCCTAGTGCCTCCTGAGGAATCATCAATCTCTCTTGTGATCTCCCTGATCACCAAGATTTGATACGCTCGCACTGTCTCCAAGTGTGGCGCACCTCCTCCTATGAAGTTGTCTTAGGATAAAAAAAAAGAACAAAATACCCTTCTCAAACAAATCCATCAAAATATAATTCCAGTCCTCTAACTTGATTAAGCATTCAACGCTAAAATCTTCTATTAGTTGCATGTTGGAGGAGAAACCTAATTTGGACCCAAAAAAAAGTTAATGTAAAATTGAAATTTTAGTGATAGTTTTACATGATTTTATTATTTAATCCTTTCTCTAGGTGCATAATAATCATGATTTAAAATTTCGACCCATATCAGAGTTTCAGTCTTTGACCGAAACAATACGATTTCGGTACCGTATCGTGCTGTGTCGATATCGTTTCAGTATTTTTTTAAAAATATATTACTAAAAATAAGAAATTTAACTTAAATATTTAAAAAAACAAAAAAAAAGTATAATAAATAACTAAATTTTATTATATATTTTTATAGAATTAAAATAAATAATATATATATTAAATTAATATAATAATTTTATTAGGGTTTAATAAAACTATCCCTACTATAGATGGGAGTTAATTGAAATTATTAAATTAAGTTGTAATTAAAAATTAAGACTTCGGCACAATCCAGCTCGTGTGACCCCTCCAATGCAGTTGTGGGGGTCACACAATCCCTTCGGCGCGGTCGAGGGGGTCGCGCGACTCCTCCAACGATTTAATTAATTATATTTTTAGAATTAAAATAAATAAAATATATAGTTAATTAGATAATTTTATTAGAATTTAATTAAACCTTATTCCTATCATAGTTAGAAGTTGATTAAGAATATCAACTTAAATTTTAATTAAAACCCCTGGCCCGCTCACGCGACCCCTCCACGGCCGCGAGAGTCAGGCGATTCCTCTACGATATTTTTTAAATATAAAATATAATAAATAAAAAGAAAATATTTAAAAAAGAAAAAATAATTTTTTAAAAAAGAAAACAAATATGGAGAGAAATAAATAAATAAATAATTTATTATATATTTTGAGAATTAAAATAAATAAAATATATAATTAATTAGATAATTTTATTAGGGTTTAATTAAGCCTCTTTGGATTATCCCTATCATAGCTAATAGCTAGGTGTTGATTGAGATAATCAAACCAAAGTTCTCAATTTTAATTAAAAAAAACACTCGCGATACCCAACGCGACCCCTCCGGCCGTGGGGGTCGTGCGACCACTCTGATGAGGCAGCTGGGGTCGCATAACCCCTCCGGCACAGCCGTTGGGGTGGCGCAACCTCTCCAACGTGGCCACGGGGTCACGCGAGCCTTCTAAGGCAACCACGAGGGTCGCGTGACGCCTCTACGGTTGCCGCTAGGCCTAGTGTCGGGTAGTGTTGATGTCGATCGGCGGGAGGAATGAAATATTTTGCCCATTTTGACCGGCTCAGAATGAAATATTAATCCATGATCATAACGTTCACATAATCTAAAGCCTTGGCTTTATTCCCCGACAACTAAATGTATATTTTAACTTGTTCATTTAACCTCTCAGCAGAGAACAAATATAAGAATTGGGATTGTGATACAAAAGAAACCACAATAAAGGCTAATTTTATGTATTATCATAATTTTTCTTCAGTTTATAAAACCTGACGAACAGATGACTAAATTTTACCAATGCTTCAATCTGGCACATATAGCCAACAAAACATGTGAAGCATGCCATGGCATTAAAGGTGCTTGAGCACTTACCCAGGTGCCTAATCCAGGTGAAGTGAGAAGAAGCTCAAGGACCTCAGTTGCCCTTGCATAGATGCTTGCCTCATGCAACACCTAGACAAAGCATTGATTGAGGTGTTGGAGTGGCACTATAAACTCTGCCTGACCTTTAATGCCATGTTTTTTTAATTTGAACCTCCACTTCAGTAATATGGCATGCACGGGTCTACGCAAATTTGATTAGTAGATCAAATTGAATCCAACTTCTGTTCTCCAAAAGTTTTTCATCTTTGAATGTTGGAACTCCCACTCTAGCAGTGGCACTAACACCTTCTTCCCCAATCAATCAGTAAAACCACAGTTCTGTTGGTTATGTCTATTGCCAGATGAATATGCATATAAACACATGCACCCTAACCCTGATTAAGAGTCAAGTTGGACTTGAAAAGCAGTAAGTTGCATATCTAGAATAGTCTTATTTTAATTATGGATGTTTCTAATGCTAGAATATATATATACAGAGAGAGAGAGAGAGGAAGAGATTTGATGAAATGCTTAGCTGAAAATATAGAGTGCCCTGCTTCACTCGGATGAGAGGCTAATTTCTCACAGATAAATGCCTAGTAATTTATTAATTGATTGGAAGCCACATATGAGAATCAAAACATTGCATTAAAGGAAACAAAATTATAAATGGAAATGGTTGCATATTCTTTCAATTTAGAATATTAACATTATAAAGTTATACTGCGTGTGTGTGAATCCTGTACATTTAAGATATATCAAGGATAGCATACTAATTGTTTACACCTAGTTCTATCTTATCATTGTGGTCTTGATAGTACCATAGTGACATAACTGAAGAGGCATAATAGAAGTATGCTTTGGTAATAGAAAAGCCACTACAATTACAAAGGACAGTTAGCAATGAGGCAAGAGCAATAAAGAAACATAAGGAAGAAAAGTGGGGGAAAGACACACCTTTGAGACATGCTCCAAAGTTACAGCCTCGGGAATGATCCCTGTTCGTAGCCTAATTTCAACAAATCCACTGCTTCCTTGCAAAGAAAAACACTGGCCAGGTTCTCCAAAGCTTGGAGATAGCATCTTATGTGAATTAGCATGAACTCCATTGCGACCTGTAGCACTAGTAAACCAATTGGAACCTTTTCCAAGACTGTAAGGTGTTGAGTGCCTGACCACCTTAGCCCCACCAGAAGCTAAAGCATAATCAACTCTTCCAAGACCATCAGCAGCATGCTTGTCTATCTCTTTTTGAACAATATCACTCGCAAAAGCCCTAATTTGATCCAAGTCAAATTTCATACTTGTGTCGTCCATATTTTTATTGGTCTTTAACTCAAGTATGAGTTTCTCAAATTCTTCCCTTGAGACGAGATCCAGTTCATTCAATTCACTCAAAGATTTGCCCAAAGAATCAGCTTTAGATTCCAACCTCTTGAGTTGCTCCTCCAAGAATGCTCCTTTGTTTTTGACTTGCTTAAAAATTTCTTTGGTTGTGATGCTTATTTCACTCCCAATTTTCTTGTCAACTACGTCTAACTGGATCTGTAACATCTTAGCAGTCTTCTTTAAAGATGTCTCCACTTCGGAAATTCTTCTTTCATACTCCAAAGCAGCTAAGGGAGAGTTAGAATTCTCCCCAGTGCTATAAGTCCATCTCCAAATTGTCTGCCCCAACCATAATAGTGAAGCAAGAAGCAAACAATTCTTGGTAAGAATGCTCAGTACAATCTGCCACTTGGATTTTTCAGGTTTTCGTACAAGTTTCTTGCGCTGTGGAGATACTGTGGATGAAGTAACCAACCCTTTCTTCAATGTTGAATAATCTTTTGTTCTCTCAACCACAGTTTCTCCTCTTACTGTATGGTTCAGGTCCTTCCCATTCACAACTCCATTGGTTCCTCCTTTAGAAAGCCCATCAGCAGTTAATCTCTTCTCCACTGCTACCATTGTTCTCCTCCGTGGATTTGCTTTCCCATTTGCATCTAAACCTAGAGAGACGCTATTGTTAGAAACTGGCGATGCAGCAGCTACTCCAGCAGGAGTGGAAGCAGACATGACTTCAAGTTGATGCTCGTTCAATCACTACCAAGGAGACAAACCATCAAAAGTTCAGCAACACAACCTAAAAATTCAAAACACGAGACTCTCGATTCTCCTATCCCTAGATACGAAAGTTAAAAGTGAAAATTTCATTGAACAAAAAGAAATAGAAGCTAATCACACGAGGAAAACTACGAATCTTACACAAGCACTGGCAGGGGCAATTTACGTTAAAATCGATGAGTAAACACATCAAAATGCCATCTTTAAGAGAAATCAAGAACACTACCACATCAAACAAAATCGTTGCGAAAAGAACCAGCTTGAAAACCTAATCTACTGCGGCAAGAAAACCTAATCGAACAAAACATTTTTAATGCAGATCTCACCCAGCATAACTGGGAAAAGAGAGAGAACGATATGGCAAGTATGGATCGACGAGGCAAGCAATTACCGAGGATGTCGGATCGGCGAGGCGTCGTCTAGCGCCGCGACTGCAAGGGCCGTGGATCAAGAGACGAGCGCCTGAGGAGGGATCCACCCTGCTTCAATTTTGACAAAGCATAAGATCCCACGTGGTACGTCATCGCCGCTATAAGTCAAGTTGGACCATTTAGATTTTTAAAATATTGTTCATTTAAATAAATTTTTATTAATATTTTTGATTTATTTTAATAATTAATAAAAAAATATATAAAATCAAATCCATCATTCTAAATCTAATATTACCCAATTAATTAATCATTTTTTTAGACAATTTAGATTCAATCTAATTAAACTCTTTTTGAAACATGATAATTAATAGAAATAAAATTTAAAACTATTATAAAAAACGATTTATCAAAAACAATTATTAAAATATATATTAAAAGTAACTTATTTTAATAGTAAAAGTAGTATTTAAATAATTTTATTTTTAAAAAAGTAATTTTAGATATAAAATTAATTATTTTAAAATATTAATAGTTTGTATACATATAAGTTAATTTTGTAAAGGATAATTAATTTTTATATTTTTAAAATTACTCTTTTAATATTTTCTTTCGTAATTGTTTTGGAAGTGCTATGTCATGTAAGCTGGCTAAGCATAACTTAACTTTTTTTATACGTTTATGTTACACCAAAAAGAATTTTTTTAATATTATTTTTTTTTAAAGTATTAAGATAGTTAATAAAAAATATTATTCAATATAATAAGTATTGTTAAATTTTATCAATTGTATTTAATATTAATAGATAAATGTTAAAATTATTTTTAGAACAATAATAAATTTGAACGAGATGAAAAGCGTGTTAGGCCAAACCTGAATAATAGAAAATAATTAATTTAAACAAGGAAATATCTATTGAGAATTGACCCGATTAACAAATAATTTGCGCCTTTCATTTTTCACAACAAACTTATTCCATATAAAAATTAAGGTAATTACTAGCGTAGATACTTGATTTTTCCTAATTAATTTTTCCCATTTAAAAAAAACAAATTCAAATTATTTTAGACGAAAAAAATGAGAGGATTCATGAGCCAGAGAACTATATAAAAAATTAAATACATATTTAATATTCAACTTGACAATTTGATTTCCTAAAATAGTCTAGAGTTAGGACTAAACAATCCGTTCAAAATCAAACTTATCAAATCAATTTAATTAAAATTGAATAAATCAAACTTTTTTTGAATTAATTAAATCGATCGAATTTTTTAACAAAAATCGAACAAACTAAACCGAAAAAATATCGATTAATTAGGTTGATAATTCGATTTTCAATCGAATTTTTTAATAATAATACATTTCTATCTTATTTTAACTTTTTATATGATTAATTCAAAATTAGGGATTTATAATTTCCTAATTTAAGATATTTGATTTAATCGAATTAAAAAATTTAAAATTAAAATCGAACTGAATTAATCAAAATAACTAAATCAAATTTTTAAATACTTTTAAATTTAATTAATTATTTTAATTCAATTAAATTTTTACTCATCCCTATTTACTAACTTATATAGAAACTCCTAAATAGTTAAGCCAATGACAGTGTAGTTGAATCCTTTTAATTATTAGAAAGGACAAATAAAAATGAAAAAAATATTAGTGGAAAAGACTTATAATGGAAACAATATATCAATCAATCCTAGTGAAGGAAAGATACGGAAGAAAAAGAAAGAAAATAAATAAATAAAAACACTGGGAAATACTATAACGAATGCCTCAGTTAGTTTCATCATCATAGTTAACCCTCACCATTATAAGGCCATGATCAAGCCTCGTGCTTCCTCATTGAAGGTTATTATTATATAGTAACAAAGAGGAAAGAAATTTCATTATAAATGAGACTTTAATCTTATATTAAAATTTTCAAAATAATTTTATTGATTTATATTATATCACATAATAGTTATGAATAAATATATGGAGGGAGATTTTTTCTCACATGTGAGTGTACAAGAGAGGGGGTGATTTGCTTTGAACCATGTTGATTTATGTGCAAGCACGACTTGTGTGCATCGAATGCCCGAAAAGTCAGAGAAAAATTTGCCCAAGTAAAACAATCAATATTTTGCTACATGAATAATTCTTTTATTTGCTGCTCAAATGAAACGGATACATTAACTGATGTTAATGACATATCTATAACCTCCCGGGTGAAACGATCACGTTTCGATATGGGTGGTAATCATAGTAAATGATTTTTAATCGGTCATTTAATGCAGCCAAAGGGGAGACGCTCCTATATAAGCAGGCGAGATCTTGAGCAGAAGAAGATGATGATGCAATGGCGGAAAAAAATTCCTCCACCTTCGTCTCCATGTTCTTTCACTCTGTCATGCACTTGCAAGGCAGCTCTACCTGTGATAATATTCGAATATTCTCTCAGTTCGCCATGAACAATCAGTGCTAGATTGTCTACGTGATTTTTTTCATCGTATCCTAGGAAATAGACGTCTAACGTAACCTCGAAGCACAGCCAGAGAGGATGAATATGTTTTAAGGAAATTACGTCAAACACAGACCTCAATATCTTCCGTCTTGATAGATGTCTCGACGACATCTCGACTGTCTTGGCGATATCTCGACCGATGTCTTGGCTATCTCGGCAGATATCTCAACGACATCTTGACCAGCTATCTCGGCTGTCTCGACAGATATCTCGGCGACATTCTGAGCAATCTATCTTCGCTCCCGAGTAATCTGCTTCTCTCCCGAGCAATCTACTGCTTCCCTGAGCAATCTACTGCTCCCCGAGCAATCTACTTCGCTGCACTGAATAATCTTCATTATTCCCCAATTGAAGGTCGGGTGACTTTGCAACACAGTGACT
>JBBUKS010000065.1:8651996-8662888 GCA_038050645.1 Hedychium gardnerianum
AAAGGACATCGACACTTATCCACTTTCTAGAGTTAAAAGACCTTGACATATGAACTAACCCTAGTTACATAGGAGTAGTATGAAGAATTAGGAGATGAACATGTTATAGGGACATTATCTAACATCATAGTGAAATCGAAAACTTAGAATCACTTCCTAAACCAACCTTCATAACTCACTCCCCTTTTTTCTCGAACCTAGACCTCACACTCTCTCTCAAGTCTCTCTCTCTCTCTAATTCACAAGTAGTCTCACAACCTCTATTAGTCTAGCTACTAGCTTCACAAACTCACTAGTACATTAATCCACAGTCCCTATGGGATCGATATCTTTTTATTACTGACGACGTAGCCATGCACTTGGGGTTTTGTTAACATAAGTTCAGATCATATTTGGTGGAATTAAAAGTGATAGTTTATACAGATCACGTAGCCATTCGGTATTTACTCAGCAAGAAAGATGCAAAACCATAAATTATCAGATGGATATTGCTACTTCAGGAATTTGATTTAGAAATTAGAGATAAGAAAGGAGAGAAAATATTGTGGTAGACCATTTATCCAGAATGTGTCAAGATGTACAAGGAAATGTAGATGACCATTTGTCCATTGATGACTCTTTTTTAGGTGAACATCTTTTATCCGTCACTAGCCTAAATGTTCCATGGTATACAGATTTTGTGAATTATCTTGTTTGTGGAATTCTTCCACTAAATCTCACCTCTCAGTAGAGAAAGAAATTATTCACAGATGTCAAGTATTATATATGGGACAAACCCTAGCTTTACAAGAAGTGTGGTGATATAATCTACCAAAGATGTATACCTGAGGATGAAACTAAGCAAATCTTGCATCATGGTCACTCATCATCGTATGGGGAACACCCTGGAATTGTAAAGACAACAACTAAAGTTCTAGAAGTTGGTTTCTTTTGACCCCATTTATTTAAAGATGCATGAGAATACATGCTATCTTGTGATCACTATAAGAAAAAAGGCAATATTTCTAAGCGACATGAGATATCATTGAACTTTATCCTTGAGGTTGAGCTATTCGATGTTTGGGGAATTGATTTTATTTTCCATCATCATGTGACAATAATTATATCCTAGTTGTTGTACATTACGTTTCTAAATGGGTAGAAGTCATTGCCTCTCCTACTTACGACGCCAAAACCATTATTAAGATGTTCAAGAAGATAATCTTTCCTAGGTTTGGAGTTGCCAGAGCAATCATAAGTGATGGAGGATTTCATTTCATTGAAAGATAATTTGAGAACTTATTTAAGAAATACGGGGTAAGCCATAAAATCGCAACATCCGTAGACAAGTGGGCAAGTAGAGATTTCAAACACAGAGATCAAAGGTATATTGGAAAAGATGGTATCCATGTCCAAAAAGGATTGATCTCTGAAGTTGGATAATGCTCTATGGGCTTACCATACTGCTTATACGATTTCAATTGGAATGACGCCATTTTGTTTAGTTTATGGAAAACCTTGTCATCTTCCGATAGAATTGGAACATAAGACTTATTGGGCAATTCAACAACTCAACTTTGATTTGAAATTAGATGGAGAAAAGAAAAGACTTCAACTTAATGAATTAGATGAACTTAGGATGGATGCTTATGAGCATGCAAAGTCTTACAAGGAAAGAACAAAAAAATGGCATGATAGATACATCGTGCGAAGATAATTTCATGAAGGAGACCTTGTATTATTATTCAATTCAAGACTAACACTTTTTCCTGGAAAGTTAAAGTCACGATGGTCAGGACCTTTTAGAGTTCAAAAGGTATATCCATATAAAGCAGTTGACATCTGGAGCAAGTATCAGGATTGTGTAAATTGAATGGGAAGAGATTGAAAAGATATTTCTTAGGGATGCCTGTTGAAGAGGAAGAAGAATAGTATTTTTCTGAACCTCGTCCTTCGGATTGAGCTAAGACAGGGGTTGAGCTCACGACCTTAAATTAGTGCTTCTTGGGAGGCAACCCAAGGTTTTACTTTCATATTTTAGTTTTTGTTTTTAATTTCTTATTTTTAATGTTTATGTGAATCTTCTTTTTGCAAATTTCAGGGCTGCGAACCTACATGAACTGGTCGTGGTGCTTACCGTGGGTGCGGAAGGCTCTTGAAGAGAAGTTGAAGGCAAGTCGTACCCAAAAGGCACGATTGTGCCTCACGAAGAAGCCACGACATGACCATGTCTTTTTGACACGGCTGTGTCATCAAAAAAAAAAGAGAAGGAAAACAAAAGAGAGAGAGAGAGAGAGAGAACACGGTCGTACCATTTTTGACACGGCCATGTGAAAAAACAACTAGATGACAAATTGTGCCACAGTATGGTCATGTCTTTGGATACAGTCGTATGACGAGTATTTGAGGGATTAATGCCCTAGATCTGGTCGTGTCTCTCATCCACATGACCGCAAATAGCTCAAATTCCCTTCTTTTCCTTTCTCTCAAAATCCCTCTCTTCCAAGGCAAGATCCTAGCTTCCATTTTCTTTATTTCTTCTCAAATCTCTCCAAGAAAGCTTCCTCTCCATCTCCCAATTCACCTTTTCAAGATTTCTTTCAAGATCTCTTCTAAATCTTGATCCAAATTAGATCCAAGATCTTCTCTCTTCTTTGCTTTGCTCCCAAGATCTCAAGCAAGGATACTCTCTTCTCTTGCTTTCTCTCCCATCACCAGCAACCAACACCTCTCCACAACTTGATTTCCTTCTCTCAATTCTCTCCTCTTCTACCCTTTTTTGACTTGTGATCCTTTACCACATAAGATGTTGAAGCGATTTCGCAGGAGCGGTAGATCTACTGGGGGGGACGATTTCGACAATGGAAAAGAAAGAGAAAGAGACAAAGGAAAGCGTCGGGCACGCGATGAAGGTAACAAAAATTCTTATGGAATTATTTTTTGAAATGATGAACAAAAATCTAGGTTTGATGCTCTTCTTACTCAAAAAATTGTATGTACACGTTTCCTTGACAATTAATCTTTGGAAATCTTAGGAATTACAGATAATGTGGATTGGATGATTAGTAACATAGGTTGGATGATTTGATAAGTCTCCATTATCCAAACTACCTTAGAATCACCCTAGAATTCCTAAGCTCAATAGAGGCCTATTTTACTTCGGATAGCGATGATGAGGGGAAGATTAATTTTTGTCTCATGAATGATCTCTATATGACTTTAATAATTGTTTTGGTTTGCCCGTTGAGGAATCTCATAGGTTTCATAGTTCTTTTAATGGTAATACATTTTGGAATGAAATTGCAGATGTGGATGAACCCCACGACCCCTTCTCGTTCCAAGGACTCATCTCTTCAAAACCCAGTTTTCCGCTACCTTCACTACATTATGAGCAAGATCAATTTTGGTCGTGGTGATAGTGCTAGGGTGGTGCGAAAGACAGAGTTTTATTACTTTTGGGCCATGTTGAATGAGGTTAGTTTTGATTCAGGGTTTCATTTTGCTAATAACCTAGCAAGATCTAATAAGGAATCTTCAGACGCTATTGTGTTTGGCGGGTTGATTACACACATTGCTATATACTTGGGGTGTGAGCTATGTGATTTCGACATCACACATGGTAACTCTAAGATTAATCTTGACATGTGTTTGGCGATGAAGATGATAAGTTGGGAGGAGCGAGGTTACGATTTTATTAGAAAAAATAGACTCCCCCTTCTGACATCTAACCTCAAGCGTATTACAATTTGAAATCCCGCCAATTGGATCATTATGGATATTGCACCCGGATATGCCCCTACTCCCGTGGATAGACCAGAACCATCTTCCTCTAGACATGAGCCGACTAGATACTCTTTTGCTTCTGGTGATACGGCTCATTCTGGATTTAATTTTTCTGACTTTCGTGCTTCTTTGGATACCCTTCATGAGAAGCATGCTTCCCACCAACACTTGTTGGAGGGACCTGTTGCTATGTCTCAAGGATAATTCCAAGAAGTACAAGAGCATTTTAGGAGGATGGAGGAGTTCCAAGACTGTGTTTCTAATTTGTTTGGTCGTTAGTACCAGGAGTGGGATAGAGAGAAGGAATTTAGGCATTCTTTAGATGCGACAAGACAACAGGTTGTTATCCTTTATCAGTACCACGAGCATCTTAGCAACTTGCCCTATTTACTTAGATTTCCTCCTCGTCCCTCACCACCCGGTTTATTTGTTTTTCATTGGAACAAGGAAGTGTCCAAGTTGGGGGGGGGGGTTGTACATATATACATATGCTTGTTTGAGTTTGGTTTTCTTTTACTTGGTTTGTTTCAGTTTGTTTTGATGTGGTTATGTTTCAGTTGTGGCAGTTTTAATTGGATCAGTCATCACATCATTTGGTTTATCCTTATTGCAAAAATGCTAGTACGCTTGTTCTAGATTTTCATGTTGTTGTGATTTATGATGCTAGTATGCTTAGTGATCTACCTTTTTCTATCCATAGTAGCATGAAGTAAGCTATAGTTTTATCGAAAGAGTTTGAGGATTGACCTAGTTTTAGGATCTCTCTACACTTTGCTTAATTTTGATGGTAGATAATTCCGAAAATAGTCATGATTCATAGAATCAGACTTCTAAGGTGACCTCTCAACTACATTTTGGTTACAGGATAAACTTGGATCACATCAATTCATTTGGAAAAATCAACATTCTTATATTTGTCCCAGTGCTACATCTTGTAAGCACAAAAAAAGGGTTTGTTTAAGTGTTGCACTTTGCAAGAACTTAGCTAAAAAAAAAGAGAGAATAAGGGATATAAAAATAAATGTTGTGAGTGGAAACTAACAAGTAACCCCTTTGAGATAGAGTTAAGTTACTGGGTAAATAACTATTATGTTTCTCTTGATTCCGAGCAATCCTTTGAGACCTTGTGTAGACTTTGAGAGGGATGAACTATGCGTGTGGCAGGTAAGTGCCTATTGCCGGAGGCATAAGGAACACAATTAGATGATGACTTGACCAAGATTGGAGATTGACACTTGAAAAAATTAGGTCACTCATCGCACTGAGCACGGAGAGCTTTTACTTACGTAATTCTGAAACTATTTTTGTATTATGCACATCAATGAAATTATATGATAGGATTAAACTGATTCACTAGGGATCATGCTGCACCATTTTACCATATAAATCTACATTGTATGTTTTTGCTTGAGGACAAACAAAGGTTTAAGTTTGGGGGTGTGATGTGCATATATTATGCATGTTTCTAAGCATTGTTTGTCATACATTTACTTGCATTTTATGAGCATGATTTATTCTATCACACCCTATTTCATTATTATGTGATTGATTTTACTCCTTTGGTTGGGATATCTGCTCTTTCCATATTTTGATTGACAGGATGCAATTTGGAGCAAAAATGGAGCAAAACGGACATTAGAGCAAGCTTGGAGGGAAATCAGCAAAGCATGACCATGCCTCACAAGCACGACTGTGCCTTCTTTAGCCAAAGCAAGGTCATGCCTCCAAGGCACGACCGTGCTTATTCAACCAAACTCTCAAGCAAGCCACATGGCCCGGTCGTGCATTTTTCAGCAGCATCTCCAACATTTCCAGCAAGACACATAGCTTGACTGTGCCTCAAAGGCACGGGCATGCCTTTTTCAACTGGGTCTCTAGCATTTCCAGCGACTTTAATGGTCTGGCCGTGCCTCCTAGGCACGATCATGCCTTTTCCTAGAGCAAAGATCAAATCTTCCCACGGTTTGGCCATGCCTTGCTTCAGCCGATTTGCCAAGGCATGGTCGTGCCTGTGAGGCACAGTTGTGTCGTGTCTCTTACTACCAGTGTGGGGGGACCTATAAAAGGGAAGAAGATACTCTTTTCAAGGGGGGAGAGGGCTTTCCCTTCTAGGGAACCCACAAGGTCCGTTTCAGAGGTAGATTTTGACGATCTGTCCACCATCTGAGCTAGGATGTCATCCAAAGAAATCAACAACGTCTTGATAAACATTTGCTTCTCCTCTCTTTTAGATTTTAGTTGTAGATTGCTATTTTTATGTCTTGTGATTGTATTTTCCATGCTATGGAGTAGATTCTCTGGATTTTAGGATGTAGGAAGTAATTGTGATGTATTAACTATGGATTTGCCTATTTCCTTGTTCTATGATATGTTTTATGACTTATTCTATTGTGTTGTGCCTTGTTTGTGTTTGATTAAATGTGTGTTTATTGAAGGCATATGGATGTAAAGGATTGATCACTATGTCTAGGAGATGTTTGGATTGTATGATTGGGGGGTCCTTAGTGATAGAGAATATCCCTTTAATTGGACTTTCTAGAGTCATTACCTTGAAATGGGGACCGATTCTTTGCAAGAGATTAGCTAATTAGAGTATAATGAGTTTTCACCAATTTAATGTTAGGAAGTAAGATGTGTTATCTAGATTGTATGACCGAGGGGACTTCATGTGACAGGGGGTATCCCTTTAATCAGACTCTCTATGTTACCTCTTTACTTAATAACATCGAATAAACAGTGTAAAAATACTCCGGTGTAACCTTCATGGGACCGTACCAGTAAGTTAGTTAGAATCCCTACAAGAGTGTAAGCATGGAGGTATGGATATGAACAATACATAGAACATCAACTAGCATCATAATGAAATTGAAATCCTAAAATTGTTTCTCCAAGCCAATTCCTTCCTTTGCGATCATCTGCTCTCACTAGATCTCTCTCTTTCACTCTCTCTCTGTCTCTCCCTCACTCGTCCATGACTTCAAACAATATTTGATTGTCTAGATAACTTGCTTTGCAAACTCGACTAATGCTTAATCAACAATTTCTATGGATCGATATTTTTATTACTTGACGACATAACCATGCACTTGCGGTTAGACAACAACGGTGTATTAACATATTTAGCTATTACCTTATCATAATGAGTAATTAGCTGTCGTTCTTGATTAGACATCTCTTCGATGTCTATTGGAGTCTCTTGAACTATCCCAAGTTCAACTTCACTCCCACTGTTTTCCCGCAAGAGAAACTCTTTCTCTAGGAATACATCATACCTTGAGACAAACACTTTTTGTTTTAAGGGATAATAGAATTGATAACCCCTTGTTTCCTTAGGGTAACCAATAAATAGATGATTATCAGAATTAGCATAATATAACTTATCTGATACAGTCCTCTTCACATAAGCAGGACAACCCTATGTTTTCAAATAAGACAAAAGAGTTTTCCTACTAATAGTAGAGACTGCTTTAGTCGGGACTCTATTTAGCAAGTAAATAGTCGTCTCAAATGTGTAACCCAAAAGGATTTGGGAATATTTGTATGATTCACCATTAACCTAACCATGTCCAACAAGATTTGGTTTCGCCTTTCTGACATACCATTGTGTTGTGGTGTGTATGACGGAGTCCATTGAGACAATATGTCATTGTCCCTAAGATAATCCTAAAACTCTTGGCTTATGTATTTGTCTCCTCGATCTGATTGAAGTATTTTAATACTTTTGCCAAATTATTTCTCTAGTTCATGCCTAAATTTTTTGAACTTTTCAAAGGCCTCAGACTTGTATTTTAACAGATACATATACCCAAATCGTGAGTGATCATTGATAAAGGTAATGAAGTAGCTATAACCTCCTTGTGCATGAGTTGACATAGGTCCACATACATCGGTATGTATAAGGCCCAGTACATCACACTCCCATTCACCTTTTCCTTTAAAAGGTAACTTAGTTATTTTGCCTTTTAAGCAAGAAGCACATGTATCAAATGAATCTAATTCAAAAGATTCCAAATTGCCGATCTTTTGCAATTCGGTCATGCATTTATTGCTTATATGGCCAAGGCGACAATGTCATGCGTAAGAGGTCAATTGATTATCTCTTAGAGCGCATTTGTTGTACATTTTAATATTGAATACATCATTGGATACATTTAATGCATAGATTCCATTGCATAATGTTCTAGTTTCACAAAGAATATCATTTAAAGTTATATAATAATAATTGTTACTAAAAGTCAAATGAATATCTTTTCTATTTAAATAAGAAATAAAAATAATGTTCTTTATTAATGAAGGAACATAATAACAATTATCCAATTCCAAAACTAGTCCACTAAAGAGTTTCAACAAATAAGTTCTATGACTATAGCTGCAACTTTTGCTCTATTGACAACTCATAAATTTGATTCTTCCTTGACCAGTCTTCTACTATTCCTTAGCCTTTATATGCCATTATATATGTTTGAGTCACATCCTGTATCCAATACCCAAGTGTCATGAGAAATAGTATGACATTCAATAACAAAGATACCTAAAGCAGATAGGGCATCAGATGTCATCTTCTTCTTCAAGGACTCAAGATAAATCTTGTAGTTTCTTCTCTAATGTCTTATCTTGCCACAATGGTGACATATGCCATTTGGTGCCAATTCTTCTTTCTTAGCCTTCTTCTTCCCTTTGGCTTGAGTTTTTGACTTACTCTTAGAACCTTTCTTTGAAGAGTCAAACAACATCACAACTTTCGGTTCCTTCTTAACCTATGGCTCCACTGTCTTAAGCTTGTTGATTAACTCAGGAATGGTGGATTCAAGATGGTTCATTTGATAGTTCATCACAAACTATGAATAAATATCAGGTAAACTATGTAAAATTAAGTCTACTTAATTCATGATCCATGAAAAATCCAAGTGATCCCAATCACTCAATGTAATCATTCATCTTTAGTACATACTGTACTACAGATGAACCCTCCTACATCTTTGAGCAAAAGAGAAGCTTGGAGACCTCGAACCATTCAGATCTCGCTTACTCATCTAACAACTCATGAAGATGATAAACAATAGTACAAGCATCCATATGCTCATGTTGTTTTTGTAGTTCAGGAGACTTCGAAACTAGTATGATGCAACTTGCAAGCTTAGAATCAATCGTATGCTTATGATGAACCAACATTTGGTTAGAAGTTGCATCATCCACCAAACTTGTTGGAAGAGGCTCTTCAAGGACACAAGCGATCTTCTCAACCTTGAGAATAATTCTCAAGTTTCGAAGTCAATCCAAGAAGTTCAACCCAGTCAGTTTATTTATTTCCAAAATCGAGCGCAAATTCAAATAAGACATGCTTATTTTATTAACCTAGAAATATAAAATTAAGTGTATAAGAGAGATGAATTAAAAATAACATGCAAATAATTCACATTCATAAAACAAATCTCACTTGCTTATCAAATTAAAGAGCCCTTACTTTAAATTCGGGAGATAGTAGGTTTTCTCCAAGTGAGTTGATATCCACTATAGATAAGAATAACTTTGGAGTGAGTCTAACAAGCCATTATTAGTTCTAGTGGTAATTATCAAATATACCAATTATATATCACATATATTTAACTATTACATTATGCTATCAACTATTGATATTTACATAAACATCGGGTTGTTAACACATTAACACATATACATCATATGCATATCACCTGACTTCACCTCTTTCCACATTAACCTTGGAGTGAGTCCAACATATTAATGCTTCAAGTTAAAGCCAACCCATTAATCATGAGATCATATCTCAATGGTTCGAACATGTCTAATTTTAAATTAGGCTTGGAGCGAGTTCAATAATCCAAACATGAAATTAAAGTCTAGTTCTTACTATATTAATGGAAGGTGTAGGCTTTAAAATTTAAATAAGGGATTTATTTAATTTAGGTTTCATCAATTCCATGCAAAGAAGACATACAAAAATTGTAAACTATCTATATGGATTAACATTACATAATCATAGCATAAATCATGGCATTAATCATAGAATAAATTATGGCATCAATCATGGCATAAATTATGACATAGTTGTCATAAATTAATTAGGAAATAAAATATGATGAAGAATTTGGTTTCCATAAACCATAATTCCTTAATTAGATTGGGAAATAATTTCCAAATCTATTTCCTTATTTTATTAGGAAATAATTTCCATATTAGGAAGTTCCTAATTAAATTAGGAAATAATTTCCTAAATTAGATTTTTCTAACAAATTAGGAAATATTTTTCAAGATTGGAATTTCATAACAAATTTGGAAATAATTTCCAAAATTAGAAATTCTACATCAGATTAGGAAACAATTTTCGTATCCGATATTTCCTAACTTTTCAAATAAAAATTTATGACAACCTACGACATGAAAAACAAAATCTATGATCTATGTTGAAAACACAAACGACTCTGATACCACTTGTTAGTCTTTTCGAGCGAATCTTTGTGTGTGTAAAACATGTTTTTGAAAAACATACAGCGGAAGAGAAATAAATTTCTAAATTATTACAACACGCATCACACACAACCACAAGAACACACATGTGCAAGATATAACCGTAGATAAAAACTTTGTTTAGGAATTATACTTGTCGGATGATGTTTAACGAAAACAGAATCAACTAGTAAGCCTCACAAGACTTGCCTCTATTCATATCCATGCCGAGATATCTTTATGACAACTTTGCAAAGTCATAAGTTGTGTCTCCACTTCGGTACTAGCCAAAGGGAGGAGACGATATGATTCGAGAGAAAAACCCATGGGTCGATTTGATGCCCGGTGGCAATTTGCAACCCGACGGCAGCAAAAGGAGGGGCAACAGCCCCTTGGCTATTGTCCGACTGCTAGAGGTTCTGTTGCTGATGGTTGTGGCTAGTGGAAAATTGCCAAAGGGCCGGGAGGAGCTAGCGATAATTCTATTGGTGACTGGATGGGCGGTGGTGACACAAAAAGTGTTAACTATGACAAAATTGGATTTAAGCCGTAATTTTTTTTATGTAACCCCGTGAGGAATTTAGGAACTTTTAGAAATTTTCGGGGGTTAAAATGGAATCGTATGAAATTACTAGGGATTAAAAAGAAATGAACTTTATTTAATT
>JBBUKS010000065.1:8662988-8674170 GCA_038050645.1 Hedychium gardnerianum
CCTTTGATGATTGGTAAGATTTTATTTGATATATCTGAAGCTGCTAATCAACCTTTTCTTGAGCATGTTTGTGGTAGAAAATATTATTCACAGCGATCATATGAACGAACTTGTGACAACTGGTTGAGGATGAGTATATTTAAAGAAGGCCTGAGACCCGGAGCAAGAAAGTACCTTGCTCCTCCGTGAGCAAGGTTTAAGACAGATCAAAGGTTAAGAACCATTAACAAGAGGGTTCAGAAATATCTCACTTCGGCACGAGCGATATTTAAAAACTAATAAGGGGTCAAGCTAATGACCATAAACAAGTGCTCCTTAGGAAAGTAACTCCTAAGCTCTGTCACTTTGAAGGTAGAGGACAATTGGAATTGAAATGCCGGTGTAGTTTCAAAAGTTCACATTGGATACATTGGATAGTCTACCTACATAAATAACTATTGAGGATAAGAAACCAAATATAGATTAGGTGTTTACAATCATTATGATGAAATCAAAATTCTAGAATCATTCCCCCCAATTCCAAATTCTCCCTTTGACCACTTGTCGTCCCTTGATCACCTTTGCTCTAGGCCTTCTCTCTCTCTCAAGCTCTTGCTCTCAAACTCTCAAGTACTTGTGATCACACACAACCCCGATTATCTAGACAATTGCATTTGCTTAGTAAACTAGTACTTAAGTACTAGTCCTTGAGAATCAATATTTTATTACTTGACGACACACCGTGCACTTGCGGTTTGCATACATCATAGGCCAATCATTGGTCTTCAGTAGCATCATTAACCAGACTTGTTGGAAGAGGCACTTCAAAGACATAGGCAATCTCTTCAACCTTGAGAACAATTCTCAGGTTTCGAAGCCATCTAAGAAGTTCGGCCTTGTCAATTTATTTATTTTCAAAATTGAGCGCAAATTCAAAGAAGACATGCTTATTATATTAACCTAGAAATACAAAATTGAGCATCTAAGATAGATGATTTAAATATGTAATGCAAATAATTCACACAAATAAAAAGAAATCTCACTTGCTTATCAAATTTAAGAGCCTCTTACTTTGAATTCAGGAGATGGTAGATTTTTCTTCAAGTGAGTTGATATCCACTATAGATAAGAATGACTTAGAGAGAATCCAACAAGCCATTTTTAGTTTTAGTGGTAGGTATCAAATATACCAATTATATATCACATATATAACTATCACATTATGCTATCAACTTATTGATATTTGCATAAACATCGGGTTGTTAACTCATTAACATATATATATATATATATCATATGCATATCACCCAACTTCACCTCTATCCATATTAACCTTGGAGATAGTCCAAACATATTAATGCTTCAAGTTAAAGTCAACCCATTAATCATGAGATCATATTTCAATGGTCTGAACATGTCTAATTTCAAGTTAGGCTTAGAGAGAGTCCAACAATCCAAACATGAAATTAAACTCTAGTTTTTATCATATTAATGGAAGGTGTAAGCTTTAAAATTTAAATAAGGGATTTATTTAATTTATGTCTCATCTAATCCACATAAAGAGGGTATACATGCATTATAACTTATTTACATGGTTACAAACATGTCATCAATTGTTGGGGAGCCCGATACGATGCGTGCATTGGACAGGTTTTGCAAACGCACAGTGGAAGATAAATAGTAATTAAACTAATTATTACAACACATGCATTACACACATACAAGATACAACCATACTAGACATAATCGCAATATAACATTTTACGAAACTAAATTATACCTGAAAAATCATGTGGAGTGGAAATGATATCAACCATCGATGCTATGAAGCCTCGCCTCTATTTATATCCACGCCGAGCAATCGTCGAGACGACTTCACAAAGCCACTAGTTATCGTCTCTAATTTGGTTCTAGCCAAACGAGGGATGATGGATCTGAGAGAGCGAGTCCCATGCTCGACTTTTTGCCCGGCGACACAAAGTGAGGGAGAGAGCAACCAAGAGGGCTGCTGTCCGAGTGGCAAAAAGATTGTTGTCCGGCCTCTTTTTCTTCGTTGTTTGGCATCCACGAGATCACTGTCGATAAGGGATAAAGTACGCTAAGGCTTCGGGGTTCTGGTAGTAATGTTTTCTCATTGGAACAGAGTGAAGGGAGGCTGGAGAGGGGCTGGTGCGCTGGCAGACAAAATATGTCCGTCGGTTCTCCTTTGCTGGGCAGTGGTCCAAGGTCCGAGTTGCTGCTCCAGGAGGTCTTGCTGGCCGGCGGGAGGTTGCTGGTCGGCGGGAGGTGGTGGCTGAAGGAGATGGGCGACAAACCAAGGAGGGGAAGCCTCCTTAGTGTTCGGTGGCACAAAGAGGAGAAGAGAGGGAGGAGAGAAACCTAATGCTTAGGTTTTTCTCCAAGAAAGATTAATTTTCTCTCCTCTCTAATCATATTTATAGATCTCCTAACAGATTTGATTAGCAGATCCAAACCCGTTACTGCAAACCCAAAGTCCAAATCAATAGCCTTAAGTTTGGTTCAAGACCAAACTATGTTGGTTCAAAACCAAACCACTTGGTTCAATAACCAAATCCTTTTTAATTAAAATTAAACCAATTTGGTTTATAATTAAACCAAAGAGAGTCCAACTCATCTTCAAAAGATGTGGTCCATCCACGCTTTCATTGTGACAAAATATCTTCCATATTTGTCGTTCATTTGGTCCAATCAAACTTAGTCTCTCTCGATTTAAGAATTCAATTCTCAAACTTGTTTTAAGTCTTTCAGATAAACTCATAGTGCATGTGACCCAATAGGTTCCTGGTTATGTTGACGATTTATAATTAACCATTAATTATGAATAGATCATGAGTGACACCTAGTATTATATCATGATCTCCAATTGATTGGAAAATCAATGGGTTGATCCTAGAAGCACTTCTAAACCCTTCAGCAGCTACAATGAGTCATGTCATATTACTTTCACTCATCTTATACGCACTTGGTTCAAGACATGGTCTATGTGTCAGTCCCCACTATACTGACTACGTCACACCTATCCCAAGTTATGTTTCCTCATCCTGTGGATTCAAATTACTCAGACATGTGTCTAAGAGTATCATACTCTTGATGTGTATTGCTTTGACCAAAGACTTCAAGTAACAATCCTGACAAGTGGCTATAAGGTATACGTCTCCTTATACAAGGAGCGGTGAATCCTCTGTGGGCTATCTAAACACCTCCGGGCACTTTGACTTATACCCAATCATCCCGTACCCACACCTCCGAGGAGATATATCGACTAAAATGTCAAAGTATAAGTCTCCATGACCAAGATGACTTGAATACCTCAAGTCGAAGGAAACTCGCACTTAAGCTGCAATCAGATCTTCATTGACATATCCATATATATAAAGAACCATATGAAGTCTCATGGCAGAGCACTCTAATGAACTAGTTACCTTTAATTAGCATTCACGTTTAATTCTTGACATCTCAATGTCTCCAACCAGTGAGGAGCAGCTGCTTGGTTAAACCAAAGAGTATAACACGTGACAGTCTCTCAGAATCGATGATGTCTGAAGTCATCAATTTATCGACTAGGAAATATTTCAATACATTCATAATTACACATGTAGAGATGCTCACTAGTTGTAATCCAATCATAAGTTCTCTCATGCTATGAATCATATTACAGACATTTAGTAAATAAGTTTAAGATCCAATCATATACATTAAGAATGTATACTCAAATAGTGAATCTTTATTTATCCAATAAATAGTTCATACCATAAGACGATTGTCTTAGGACATCTCTCAAATATAACATCAATCATGGCATTAACATGACATAGTTGTCATAAATTAAATTAGGAAATAAATTATTATGAATTCAATTTCCAAAACCAAGATTCCATAATTAGATTAGGAAACTATTTCTAAATCTTAATTTCTCTTTCAGATTGGGAAATAATTTCCAAAATTCGGATTAGGAAATAATTTCTCCAAACTTGGAAAGTTTCTAATCTGATTAGGAAACTTCTTCCAAATTTTGAAAATTCCATAACCGATTGGGGAATAATTTCCAAATTTGGAACAATTTCCAAATTTTGGAAATTCCTAATCAGATTATGGATTAGTTTCCAAATTCAAAACAATTTCCAAAATTAAAAATTCCTAATCGGATTAGGGAGTAGTTTCCAAATTTTAAACAATTTCCAAAATTGAAAACACTCTCATTTGGCTAAGTTGAGGTTCGGCCGATCCAAGAGGTTCTACGACAACCTACGTCATGCACAAACCTATATCTAAAATCATGTCGAAAACATAAGAGGCCCTGATACCACTTGTTGGGATTTGCGCGCGCAAAACACACATGTTTTCGATAAAACACGTAACAGAAGCAAAAAATGAGTTTCAAAATTTTTTGTGCATCCCAAAAACACGACAAGATAATCATGTGTAAGACATAATATAGATCTAAAGATTATACCTGCAAGTTCATAATCGAACTTTGTAGAGAGCGTTTAGCTAGTCTCACAAGACTAGCCTCTATCAGTATCCACGTTGAGATACCTTTGAAATGACTTCAAAAAGTCACAAGTCATGTCTCCACTTCAGTACTAGCCAAAGAGAGGAGACAACGCGATCCGAGAGAAAACTGGACGACATGATACGGTGGCCGACGGCTAAAGAGGAGTCGATGGCACCTATGGGACAGTGGCCTTCGGGCAGTTGTTCGGAGCTGGGATGGTTGCTACCGGGGGCGTCGGGCGTCCGTTGGTAGGAGGACAACAGCTGGGAAGGTCGACGACAGCTGGTGGAGCCGGTGGAAGTGACGGGCGACGACACAACCACACAAACATAAATAGTTTTGCTGTTCGGCGGCTTGGTAAACTACTATTGACGACTGGGAGGGCTGGTGGCAGTGGGGTGGTCACTAGAGGAGCCGACAATAGAGGGTGCTGGTGGAGATCGATGGTTGGGCAATGACACAAAGAAGAGAGCAGCCCTTCTTTATGGTCGACGACAAGAGAGGGAAAGAGAGGAGAGGATAATTAGAAAACCTAATCACCAATAACATAATAATTATTTTCTCTCCCATCTATATCTTTATATATAGATTTCCAACCAGGTTTGAAAAGCAAGTCCAAACTCATACCCTTTAATCTAACCCGATCCATTAGTATTAAGTTTGGTTTAAAACCAAACCATCTTGGTCAAAAATCAAACCAATTTTGGTTAACAACTAAAGCAAAGAGGATTTAACTCGTCTACAAGAGACGTGACCCATTCGCGCTTCTGGTCCGACAAATACTTTCCATATTTTCCCTTTTTCATATTCAATCAAACTTAATCTCTCTCGATATGAGAATCCAATTCTCAAACTTATTTTACGTCTTTTGGATATACTCATAGTGTGTGTGACCCAATAGGTTCTCGGTTATGTTGGTCATTTATAATTAAACATTAATTATGAATAGATCATAAGTGACACCTAGTAGTATATTATGACCCTCAATTAATCGAAAAATCATAGTTGATTCTAGAATGAATTCTGAACCTTTTAATAGTTATAGTTATTCATGAGTCTGTTCTTTTCACTCGTCTTATACCCACTTGGTTTAGGACATGGTCTATGTGTCAGTCCTCATTAGGTTGACTACGGCACACCTAGCCTAAGTAATAGTTTATTGTCATGTGGATTCAAATTACTCAAACACATGTCTAAGAAGATCATCCTCTTAACATGTTTTGCTTTGACTAAAGACTTTTGAGTAATAATCTTGACAAGAGTCCATAGGGTATACGTCTCCTTATAAAAGGAGTGGTGAGTCCTTTGCGGCTATCCAAATACCTTCGGGCATATTGACTTATATCCAATCATCCCATAACTACATCTCCTAGTAGATGAATAGCTAAGATGTCAAAGTATAAGCTTCCATGCCCAAGGTGACTTGAACACCTCAAGTCTAAGGAAACCTACACTCGAGTTGTAATGAGATCTTCATTGATATGTATAGAACCACATGAAGTCTCATAGCAGGTCATATCCGATGAACTAGTTATCCTAACTAGCATTCATATATTAACTCTCATAGAATATTTTCATCTAGCAAGGATCGACTACTTAGATAAATCAAGGAGTATAACATATGTTAGTATTACAACTCGATGATGTCCAGTCTTATCAATTCATTGACTAGGAAAGATTTTAATACATACATAATTACACATGATGAGATACCCACTAATTATGATTCAATCACAATTTCTCTCATGCTATGCATTGTATTGTGGACTTCATTAATTGAGTTTTAGATCAAAGCACATACATAGAGAATGTACACTTAAATAGTAAATTTTATTTATCAAATAAATAATACAATATCTAAGGTGATTGCTTAGGACACCTCTCAAATATAACATATTTTGCTTGTTAAAATATTATTTTAACCAGGTTATCACTATTAGAGAAGCAAAATCAAAATGACATAAAGTCACTATTGTAGAAGCTTGTAGAAGCTACATGCTAGTTTTTACACAGCCGATCATGATTAGATAATATTCATTAAAAATATAGTGGGTGTCATGGAGTACTCTTCGTTTGTTTTGCTCATTGAAATATTATTTTAATCAGGTTATCACTGTCAGAGAAGCAAAATCAAAATGACATAAAGTCACTATTGTAGAAGCTAGCATGTAGCTTCTACATATTTTAGAAGCCACATGGTAGCTTTTACATGGTTGATCGTGATTAGATAATATTCATTTGAAATATAGTGGGTGTCATGGAGTCTCCTTCGTTTATTTTGCTCATTGAAATGTTATTTGAACTAAGTTATCACTCTCAAAGAAGCAAAATCAAAATAATATAAAGTCACTATTCTAGAAGCTACATGCTAGCTCCTACACAGTCGCTTGTGATCAAATAATGTTCATTTGAAATGTAGTGAGTGTTAGGGTTGCAATGTTGCAAACAAAGTCCTACGTTGAAAACACATGGGAAAGATCATGGGCTTATAATGGAAAGACATCGTCATTGGTATGAAGCTTTTTGGTAAAGCCCAAAAATAAAACCATGAGGGCTTAGGCCCAAAGTGGATAATATCATACCATTATGGAGATATTTAAATTCCTTTGGTCATATAATTAGTATAGAGTCTGGACTGTCAGAAGGTCTAACCGCCGATTGTGCACAAGAGTTATGGTCTAATCGAGCCATGTGAGTAGAATATTGACATCCAATAAAGAAAGTGGGGGCTCTCGTGTCCAGATCAAGAGGACTAGACACCATATAGAGAAACCCTAGTTGCGGCTAGGCAAGAAAGTCCTAGTAGGTCGGGTGGACCGAGAGGCCGGAAGACCTGATGGGTCGAGGATCGAACGTCAAACGGATAAGCTTTCCTCTTAAGGGGGGCCTTGTTGTCCTTTATTTGAGGGGGGAATTGTTGGGGTTGCAAGATTGCAAACAAAGTCCCACATTGAAAACACATGGGAAAGATCATGGGCTTATAAGGAAAAGATATCTCCATTGGTATGACGTCTTTTGGGTAAAGTCCAAAAATAAAACCATGAGGGCTTAGGCCCAAGATGGATAATATCATACCATTATGGAGATATCTAAATTCTTTCGGTCCTATAGTGAGTGTTATGAAGTCCCCTTTGTTTGTTTTGCATGTTGAAATATTATTTTAATTAGTTTATCACTATTAGAGAAGCAAAATCAAAATAACATAAAGTCGCTATTGTAGAAGCTAGCATGTAGCTTCTACACGTTGTAGAAGCCACATGCTAGCTTCTATATGGTTGATCATGATCAGATAATGTTTATTTGAAATGTAATGGGTATTATGAAGTCCCTTCATTTGTTTTGCTTCTTGAAATATTGTTTGAACTAGGTTATCACTCTTAAAGAAGCAAAATCAAAATAACATAAAGTCACTATTGTAGAAGCTAGCATGTAGCTTCTACACGTTGTAGAAGCCACATGCTAGCTTCTACACGGCTGATCGTGATCAGATAATGTTCATTTGAAATATAATGGGTATTATGAAGTCCCCTTCGTTTGTTTTGCTCATTGAAATGTTGTTTGAACTAGGTTATTACTCTTAAAGAAGAAAAATCAAAATGATATAAAATCACTGTTGTAGAAGCTAGCAACTAACTTCTACACGTTGTAGAAGCTACATGCTAGCTTCTACATGGTTGATCGTGATCAAATAATGTTCATTTGAAATATAGTGGGTGTTATGGAGTCCCCATCGTTTGTTTTGCTAGTAGAAATATTATTTTAACAAGGTTATCACTCTCAAAGAAAGAAAAATCAAAATGATATAAAATCACTATTGTAGAAGCTAGCGACCAACTTTGACACGTTATAAAAGTTACATGATAGCTTTGACATAAGGTTTAGAACTTAAATCCAGTTTAGAAACACATAATTTTTGAATTAGACATAAAGTAAGGGTATTTCAGGGAGTTCACATTAAATGGAGAGTCTATTTGACTTTAATTACAAATGGGGTGCCCATCTGATAAAAATGCAAATGATGGGAGCCCTTTTGATTTTTTGTTTTTTTTTAAAAAATCACTATTGTAGAAGCTAGCAACCAGCTTCGACACGTTGTAGAAGTTACATGCTAGCTTCAACATAAGGTTCAGAACTTAAATACAGTTTAGAAACATAGAATTTTTGGATCAAACATAAAGTAAGGGTATTTCGGGTAGTTCACATTAAATGGAGTGTCCATTTGACTTTGATTAGAAATGGGGTGCCCATCTGATGAAAATGCAAATGATGGGCGCCCTTTTGATTTTTTGTTTTTTTTTAAATTTCACATCTTACTTCCTGAGCTCAATATTATATAGGATAAAAACTAGGTAATTTATTGAACTATGTAACAACTTTCGTTATTATTCAAATCATGTACCGAAGTTTGAAAATTCCAAAATCACGTACCCATTTCCTGTTTTACCCATCGTCCCTTCCGCATGCTTGAACCCTCCTCCGCTTGGCCCTCCTTCGTCGTACCTCTACGCTCGCTGTCCGATCCTCTCCTTCCTCCTCTGCTTTGCCACCCAATCTCTCGCTTCCTAGTCGCTTGTAGTTCACATTCGAATCTTGGTGCTAGATCCCTAGTTGCTCGCACAAGAATTTGGTGGTAGACCCAAAATCTAGATATTCCATCTGCTAATCTTTTTGGTCATTGTGTTTCTCCCATCCTTATCCTATCGGAGCGATCCAAGAGGGAAGCCCGAGGGAGGAGCACAAGGGCTCAGATCTCCTAGAATTTCGGAGTGGCATGTCTATTGTTGATCCGACTATGTCCTATTCCTTTTGTCCGTCGTTCTGCTTGGAGGATTTTATACATAGTCTTTTCTCATTAGAACCATTATTTCTTTATAAAGTTGTTCTTCAATAGGTTCTTATGATACCCAATGCATTAGTTTGTCGCAATTGTCGATTAAACACTTTCAACTCCATAATCACAATTTGCTAAGTCTAGAGTTTTTGTGACAATCAACTAAGTTGGTCACCTTATAATCCTGGGTAGTTTATTTCTCCTGGGAATATAGGGTTCTCGATTGTTCTCTTAATATAGGGTTCTCAATTGTTCTCCTACATAGGGGAAGTGAAACTATCTCAAGTAGCTGTTGTGGTATACACGAGCATAAATTGATAACTTTGTCTGTTTGAATTCTTATTCAAAGCATTTCTTGTGATCCATGTTGATTCTTTTTGCAGGAAAAAACTTATTGGCTGCAAGTGGATGCAAACAACAGGATATCCAACAAGTGAAGAAATTAGAAAACATTAATACCTTGTCCTCTTAATGTAAATGTGGACGTGTACCAATCAACGTAAAATGGCATGCCTACCGAATTGGTGAAGTCGAAGATCCTCCATGTGAAGGCCTTCGAGCCCATCCTCCTCCTCGGCCGGCAACGCTTCATGGGAGTCAATGTCCGCATCCACGTCCATGGGGGCCAACAGTGCTTCATGTTCTTGTATTTTGGTTTAGAAATTATTTTGTCTAAATTCTTGTTGTTATTGATTGTTGTTGTTGTTGAAATTTTATAATATGTTTATTGTAACTGATAATTACTGTGTTATTCTTGTATTTTGGTCTACAAAATATTTTGTATACATTTTTGTTGTTATCGAATTGTTGTTGTTGTGATTTTATAATATGTTTGTTGTAAATTGATGTTTTTTTTCCTATGTTATATATCTTGGTCTTTGGATTGGAAATTAATGTTTAAATTCTTGTTGTTATTGGATTATTATTGTTATTGAAATTTTGTAGTATGTTTGTTGTAAATTGATATTTGTTGTATTGTTATTGTATTTTGGTTTGAAAATTATTTTATCTCGTAAGACATAGCCGAACTCAGTAGCCTCACTATCGTTAACAGGTGTAGTATTGTCAACAACAACCTCATTCATCTACTTGTTTTTTTTAAAAGGTTGCTTTACAACCAAATTAACATGTATGTTATTGGAAACTGATTTATGATATCTGCTTTTTCACAGATTTGTTGTGACTAAAGCTGAAATTTGCAATCTCCTCAATCCTTAGGGGTTCACCATCATTTATGTTAAGTGGATATATTATACCTGCAACAAACAATTTGGTTGATTTGATACATACCGAAGAAAACTTCTTTTGTTGTTGTTGTAATTTTATTATATGACAGTTGTAAATTGATGCTCTTTCTGTATTATAAATCTTGTTCTTTTGGTTGGAAATTCATGTGCCTAAACTCTTGTTGTTATTTGATTATTGTTGTTGTTGAAATAATTTAGTTTGTCTGTTATAAATTGATATTTGATATGTTATAAAATGATCTTCACCACAAAAAAATACGTAAATAATGATGGAAATTTTCGTCGCTATTCCTTCGTTATCTGTTCATAATGATGGAATCATGGTCGTCCTAAAAAATTAGGTCATAAACGGGTTTTCAAATAGAAATAATATTCTGTCATTAAATAACGACGAAAATATTATATTTGAGAGGTGTCCTAAGGCAATCTCATGATTTGTACATATTTATTGGATAAATAGAGTTTCACTAATCAAGTACACATTCTCTATGTGTTTGATTGGATCTTAAACTCATTTACCGAAAATCCGCAGTACAATTCATAGCATGAGAGAACTTGTGATTGGATCACAACTAGTGAGCATCTCTACATGTGTAATTATGAATGTAT
>JBBUKS010000065.1:8708165-8730595 GCA_038050645.1 Hedychium gardnerianum
GCCGTAGCCCGTCAGGTGAGCATGAAAGTTTTATGGATTCCTAAGCTGTAAGTATCAACCAAAGGTTATGACTGAAAAATTTGAGCAAAATATAAGAGAATGGTATAATAAGTCCCGAACCGTAAACCTTTAATACCTTGATCTTGCTGAAAACCAAAACCCAAAGCTATTTGAAGTAGCGAACAACGTAGGAGTTGTATTTGATAAAGTCTGTCTTTTGTCAAAAGTCTCACTAAAACATTTCTACCAACTAAGTGAGGAAAATAGTTCGTTGAAAGCAGAAGTAGCCCAGCTACGAACTGCTATTCAAAGTTTAGAAAAGGAGGTTTATAACCAGAAACCACTGTCAAAACAGGAGGTTAAGCAGTTGATTGTGGAAATCTCAAAACAACCCAAGCTGGTTGAAGAACAAGCCTTGAAACTCACAAAGGAGTTAAAACATAGTGTTAAAAAGGTTGAATACCTCATTAACGAGGTAAAAGGCCTGATTGGCGGATGAGTGGAGACTGTATTAAGCAATCCCAGTCTGAAGAATATATTAACGCATCCAAGGCCACTGAGTTAATAGACTTACCAGCAATTGGTTTTGTTAGACCATTTGACCTCAAAACAACCTTTGACATCCAAAGGGCTTTAGTGAAACAAAATAACACCCTTATATCTTTGGTGATATCACTTTCTTCGCAGATTACTAAGCTTGAGGAGCAAGTTAGCAGTATTCGAAGGAGTCTTCTTGTAGTTACACCAACAAAGGAACTTGAAAGCTCCATTGACGAGTTAACCAAGAAGATTGGCGGATTAAATTTAGGGACAGAGCAAACAGTCCCTAAAAAGAGAGGTGCTCTTTTAATATTTAAGAATCCTTCAGATATATTAAAACAGGAGAAAGAGAAAGGAAAATGAGCACATCAAGACCTCCAGCGGTATCCACAGCGGTCACTACAGTGCCTAGTTCTGAAGACCAAATTCGGGACTACCGCCAGAACCAAAGAAGACTATACAACTTAAGAAGGAGAATATCCCCAAACAATAGAAGATTCAGAAGGACTATAGAAGCCAGTTAAGCCCGGAACAACAACTGGAAATTTCAAGGTCACAAAGAGCTGGAATGGTTCCAGCAGAAATTCTCTACTCAACAGGTTTCCAGCCTGCAAATCACCGAGTATATCAACACTACTCGGAGGAGGACATTTTATGCACTGGAGAGAACCAAGTGGACTTACCACTTGTTACTGACCAAAGTTATCAGACTCTTAGACAAGCCGGTTTTCACCATATTCATATGGGGCTTATTATGATAAGAGTCTACACTCTCCACCGTCGAAATACTGGTGTTATGGCCTTAGTAATACTAAGGGACAGCAGATGGCGAGGAGATAAATCCATCATCGCAACTATGGAGATGGATTTATCTACCGGAACTCAAATGGTATACGTCATACCGGATATTATGCTTACCATTGAGGATTTTGCTAACCATGTTGAAATTTCTATCCAAACGCATGGTTATGAAGAATGGATAGGGGGCTCAAATAACCTCCTAATCACCCGGATGATGATAGGTAGGCTTACCAATACAAGTTTCACTAACTTTGCCTACAATGTACAGAATGTAGCAGATCACCTGGCAAGCAATGGAATTATAGCGCTACCAGGAACGAGATACTCTACAGAAGAACTGCAGCAGTAGAGATGGATTCTGCGTCCATCTCAACGAAGAAGTCTGATGACACCAACAGGGGTTCAAACATGAGCCCTATTAGATGGAAGCGTGTCATTACAGTTCCAAGGGTATACAGCGACACCAACACCCTTGCAGCACTCAGTAAATAATGAAGATATTGAAGATTGTTCACCTGAGCAAGAAATCCTTGGCGTTTTGATAATTGACGAGGCGCCAGAACTGTTTGTTAAGAAGCTAAGTCCAAAAGCAACTATACCACAAAGAAAAACCAACGGAGCAGCAGGTTATGATCTGACTATTCTTGATAATTATGTTGTGGAAGCAGGAGAGCGGAGCTTATTATCCACAGGAATAGCTCTAGCCATACCTGAAGGACACTATGGACGAATAGCACCAAGATCCGGCATTTCTGTTCAGAAAGGTATTCTTATCGGAGCCGGCGTAGTCGATAGCGACTACCGAGGTGAAATTAAGATTCTAGTATTTAATGTTACTTATCAAGATATTCATTTAACCTCAAGAGAAGCAGTGGCTCAATTAATTATTGAAAAGATAAGTGTACCAGAGGTAATAGAGGTTACAGATCTACCACAAACAAGTCGTGGTACAGCAGGTTTTGGCTCTACAAGCCAGAAGGGGAAAGCTATCATGCAGAATTATGATGAAATTAGCAGAAATGCTATTGTCCCAGAAGACATCAATTCAGACGATTCTGAAGCATTAGAAGATAGCCCAATAAAGAAAACCAAGTCACCAAGTATTGAAGAATGGGAGGCCTTGATGAAGGTATTGTTACCAAGACAAATCAAGTCATCAACATATTGCACGGTTATTTGAGATCTATATTCAACACACGTTCAAGAAACAGTTCTTTCTTTGAGAGGTTGGTTTTTTTAATTAACATCAGAGGTTAGGTTTAGTTTACATTAATTAATATTGAGCGGTTCAATTTAATCTCATGAAAAATTTTAATTGATCATTAGAATAAAGCGATTAATTTATTAGTCTATTTTTAGATTAACTATTCATTAAAAAAAATTATTCATTAATTCATCAATTTTTCATTGATCATTAAAATAAATTAAGAAGCATCCGTAGAATATTTTTAAGTTAATCGCTTATTAATAAAAAAGTATTTGTTAATTCGTTAAAATTAAGATTCAATTTTTAGATGTTTGAGAAACTAAGAAAATATCCTGTCATTACATCATAATACTCCAAGGCAAGATTGATTTTTAAGCATACATAAATCGTGGTTCAAATTTATTTGGTAGATAAATCAAAAGGAAGTCGTTTACTCTGAATTATTTGAGTGAAATCTGTACATTTGAATTATATATGATAAAAAAAATTGCTTCTACAGACATGGTGTAGCAGTAAAGCCTTCGTAAGACCATCAAGTTCAAATTCTAAATGAAACAAATATTTTGAAGATCGATTTTTAAATATGTATAAGGTGTGTTTTAGATTTATTGATAGATGAATTGGTAGAAGTGTCTACTTCCAATATTAATTAGGTAAAGTCTAGATATCTAAATTATATTAAAAAAAAAGAAAACTCTATCGTTTCTCAAAATAAGGAGAGATGTGTTTGTTTATTATTATTATTATTTGTTAATCCAAATGCTTACAAATCCAATTAATTTTAGAAGTGAGCTCATCAGATATATGCTAAAGTACTCGTGACAATTCACCCAACAAATGACCTCCACAACTAAAAATCCATCGTTAAATTTATCTTTGCCTCCAACACCCACGGCTAAGCATGAACAACATGAACTCGCTTGTGCTTCCGGATTTATCCGTGGGCAATTCAAGGAAGATTGTCCAGATTAATTAAGTCTAAGACTCAGACACCTGGATCATAAAAAAATTAATAAGAAGAAATAAATAAGAAATAGTACTTTGGTTCCTTCCACTTCGTGCAAGTAAATAAGATAACTAAATCTAGTGAAAATAAGATAATTGAGCAATGGAAATATTCCCTGTAATATCATACTGTTAAAAGAGATTCAGAAAAGGAAGGGAGGAGGAAAGTTTGATGTTGATACAATCTTAACCCTAAATCATCTTGTTTGACACTAATATTTAAATTTTAATTAATAAATATATCACAACTTCATAAGTAACATCTAAAAATATTCAAATCCATCTTTCATATATAACTCCTTTCCTTTTGCTGCACAGCATAGCATGTCTTTCACTTGCCAGATTTGTCATGATCATATCTTAGGAAAATTCAACTTTTTCAATCTTTTTTTAATTGCTTTGTTCCACTACAACATAGAAGCAAGCACCTCTTATACATATCAGGATGCATAACATATAATCTTATCGAAATTTGCACGACTCTGATGATCATCTTGCCACTTCTGATAGTTCCCATATCCTTATTGTGCCATCGTCGCTAGCTGAAGCAAGAATCCTAGGTTCCTGCAAAATTTAACCCAATGCCGGTGTCAACGGTTGGAGTCCTCTGAATAAGTTTGGGGTATACGAGTGTTAACCTTGGGATTCCATTGCACTGAGTTTATGTCCATCTCGTGTGCCTTTTCCTTCTTCAGCAGAATCTTGTAATTTGGTTTAGCATCCTGAAACCAGAGTTATACATAGATTTGGTTCCCTTGTAATAAATGATTGCTACATTAAGTGAATGCAGACAATTTCAGGAAAAGAATTATATCGATAGCATGAGCAAGCAGTGCGTCGATATGCACATGTCGACATTTGAGATGAATTTCCAGGAGGCTGATATAAAACAAAGACCTGCAGATTGTATAAGCTCGCTCATAACTTGGTTAAGTTTGGAAACAACTGGATATGATACAGGGCATTGATAAAGAAAAAGCTTCGGAAACAACTGGAACCATGGCCTGTAATCCATTTTCATGCTGTACGGAGAGGTCGAGTTACTTTTCAGCTTGTCTTATACTTTTTTTTCAAAAAACACACAAAAAAAGGATTTCAATTGATTATATGTATTTGAAGTCTGCTAATTTCCTATATGATGGTCAATTTGATATCTAGAAATGAGAAAAATAAAAAGAGACAGCAGGGTGAAAGACAAGGAATAGCTAAAAGAGGAGAACCAAGGATGCTGTTGGAACTTGGAACCAAATACTCTGTGGACATTGAGGAGGAGATTCCTTTCGGATTGGAAGGGCTTTTAGTCATGGAAAGTATTTGTAGGTGCAGAAAAACCATCACAGTATCTGCTTATTCACAGTACAAGGGTTTGATCAACTGAAACAACTACAGGGCTGTTCTAGCATGTATTGTGGATTTTTCACCAAAAATGAAACTAGAGATTCAGAAACAATTCTTAATAGAAAAAAACCCCTTTGACATTAGAGATGGATTAACGTAGGCATATAGGGAAGTGAATATAATCCATAGTAAATTGATAAAAATTGCACTGTGAGAAAGAGAGATTATTTAATTCAAGCAAGCACATGAATTAGACTCTGTGTTATTCCGAAGAAAAATTATCATACAGAAAAACAATGGAGCGGAATTAAAAGTACCGAAATCTCTTTGCTCTCATAAAAGAGACATATGGTGTCATCACCTGCTCCACTAGCAATCACATCCTCCCTGCAGTTAGATACATAGTCATCTCACGCTGTGACATTTCTTCACTGAAGAGATAAACTGCATGCTGTGTGATATATAACAGTTTACTGAAACCATATCAGGACTTATAACTGGTAGTCTGATAAGAGCATGACATTGTCTCCAATCTTATTACACGGTACCTAGGAAATAGAGGGGTGCATGTTTGAAGGGGTTCCAAACACTGCAATGCTCCCTCACCTTAACTTCAAAATTCATGTCATAACAGGACGAGCATCAGAATGCCATCATCATTTAAGTAATAGAATCATAGGTAAAAGATATTATCCTATTGCTTTACTGAAACAAAAAAAAAAATTAATAACAAATGAAATTGTCCATGGGATAGTCTTATAAAATCAGAAAATAAACTTTAGCACCGCTGTATAAAATTCCAATCTCTAATATCAGTGATTTGTTATTAGGTTGTGTTTGGTAAAGCAGTGAGGAAGCACTTTGGATGTAAAAGTTTTTTGCAGCAACCTTGAGAAAGTTCTTATGAAAATTACAGTCAGCTTTTGCTTCAAGAAAGTATCACATGCATGCTTAAGTATAGAAGGAACCATCACCTAACTATCTTGGCAGGTTGGATTGAGCTCTCCTTTGACATCATTGGAATTGAGGACATCACAGAATAATAAGTCACATCATCCCTTTAATTCCACATGATCAAGTTAAATACTTTAAAACATGCTTAACTAAGGACCTTGCATCTAAATGTCTAGTGTTTTGAGTTGGATTTAGATTCATTAGGCTTCTCTATGATAGTCAGTCTCTCACCTCTAGGATATTGGGACAGAGGGGTCAAAGAAAAGAGTCACACCACCTCCTTCCTACGAAGTTAAGTGAAACTCTGCTTAAATATTAGAGCGGCTTTCACCTAAATACCTTTGGCATTCTAAGGGATCCTCTAGGGCTTCTACAATATCAAATATCCCAAAATCTAACATCTTAAATACCTAATATAAGCAATATTTTCTATCTCCTTTTATATCCGTATTCTCTTCACCGCTACTACAGTCTTGACATGAAATCATAACATCAATTCCTTCAGATTATTGAGTCGATTACCAAATAAAACATTGCATATAATTTGATTAGATAATAATAATAAATTATTTCAAAGAATGAATAATAATAGCAAAAGTCTAATTATAAAAGGTTTGTATTAAATAACATTTATAATTTATTTAAAATATATCATTTTTTTATAATAAACTAATCCTTTATTGTCAAAGTTTTCAAATAAATAGTATGAAATAAGAAACTAAAATATATTATTGCTGTATCAATTATGCATTTTTTGGTATTTCCAATGTTAGCATTTATTATTGTTTCCTAGTCATCAAGCGTTTGTCTCAAATATTTGGGGTCAGCTATATGAACTTAGCCCTTCATTAATTATACCATCAGTAACATTAAAATTAATTAAATAAATTATTTTTATTACATATGACTAATGCCACACTCTTTATATTTCTTACTCCTTTTATTTTAATAGATTCAAATCTTCAACTTTAGAATCTATCAGTTGGACCTTAAACTTGTTTATAATTTCATCATATTTTTCCCATTTCATTATCTATTGGAGAAACACCTAATTGCTTTTGACTATTTGTATATTTTATTTAGTTTTTTGTGAACTCGGCACGTTCCTCTTTAATCTCAATTCCATTAATTTTTTGTATGTATTTTATTAGTTTTTTGTGAGCTCCGCACATTCCTCTTTAATCTCAATTCCATTAACTTTTTGTATGTATTGCTTCCTTACAGGTACGGTGGTTTGTACTAGTCTATAAAACTTTCCCTTTAGCCTAAAGAGAATATAATAACTACACATGACTTTAAGAAATCCTCTCTACTTTGACTGCAGTCTTACACTATAGAAAATCTTTTTCCTTTTATTAGGCTTACTTAAAGCCAACTTGAGGCAGGGTAGAAATTGCCACTAATAATCTTTTGGTGCTTGATAAGAACCAATAAAAAAGTATTCTCAATGCAATTTTTTAAAAAAATTATATAGTATATATGTTTGCAGAAATTAAAAATAAAAGTTCACTTTATAGTTGAGATTAGTTAATTATATAATGTGGATGTGATATAATTAATAAGTTATGGGAACAATGAAACCTAGAAACAAACATAGATAAAATTTCAAACTCCCGCCATTTCTAGTCTGTAGTTGTCTTTCACAATTTTCTATATTTTGAACAAAAACCCCACCAAAATAGTGCAATCTCAATTCATGGTATGAATTTTCTTTGAAGAAATTAGAGAATTCTATTGTTCATGATATTTTACTAAATTCCACCTCTAGTGGGATACTATAATCCTAAGCTTTTTGAGTGTAGGTTTTAGTGATAGACAATGCTGAGTTTTTAATTTCTATTAGTTGGGACAACAATTCCTCCCGTGTTTTAATATTTTAGCAATGCAATTTAAATTAGAAATTTGTGCTGGATCTCTTGCTTGAGTGTACAGGATTGATTCATGAGTATTGAAGTTTGAGGTGGTCAAACTTAAATGATTGACTTTAGGGATTGAATGTGAACCATATGGATAACTTTGAACTCATGGATAATTATCAAGGTTGACGAAAGCAAAGACCATTGTGTTTGATTGTTATAATCTTGGGTTTAATTCATGTAATTGATTGCATTAATAGGAATCAATTTCTAGGTAGAGTTTGTTGTCCAAGGAGCTTCATCTTAAGCCTTAGAAGTGTTCCTGAATTATGTTTCTGTCGACGGCCCATGCCTCGGATCTTAGGGATGCTTATGACGCTCGTAAATTGACTAAAAGGGGTTGCCCAACATGCTTCAATCAACTAGAGCATTACCCCAATCAACTAGAGCATTACCTCAATCAACTAGGATTGAGTGTTGAAATAACTAGAATTGCATTGACACAACTTCCTCTCTAGAAAATAGGTCGATCAAACTTCAATGTTAGTCAACCAACATTCTACAAAATTGAACATTCAGTCCCTGTAAAAATGGGATAGGTTCGATCTATGGTCATTGGGGGCCTCCTAAAAGGATTTACTTCCTCTTTGGAAAAATGTGCCAACCAAGATTCTGACTAATTGAACATTGAGTCTCCAACAATTATATTTTGATGTTGGTTGACTAAAGTTAGTTTTTGGTCAACCAAAGCGCCAATAAAAGACTATAAATAATAGTTTTTGGTGGAACTTTTGGCATAAAGGCTTATAAGAAAACATCTTTAATACTCAAGTGTCAAAAGGAAAACTAAGAGGCTTTGGAAAGAAATGCAAGATTTCATCTTTGGACTTGAAGCTCTCATAGATAACATTGTACTCACTTAAATTCTTATCTATAATTGAGTTGAGTTTTATATTATATCATTCGCTAAAAGGTGTCTATCAATGACAAGAGCTCATCTAGGATAATTGAGGTAAGTCATAGAGTGCGAGCAAGGCCTCAATGTTTTAGATAGAGGGTATCTATCCTAAAGGTTTCTTAATGTAGGGAGAAGTTTAAATCAAGAGTTGACTAGACTATAGAGGAGTATAATCGAGGTCATTTTCACTGAATAATTTGTATCTCGTCATTGTGAGGAGTTATAGTGTCGTATCATACTTCTAGAGGCTTAGTCTATTGCTACATTTAAAGAAGTAAATTAATAGATTCAAGGGTGGCATACCGAACATCATAAGTCATGGAGTAGGAGTGGGGTCTCTTACCTTCACTATATCACATTGCTATCGTGTATTCCATTAGTTTTATTACTTTTGTTTCATATTATCATTTTGATATTGTTCACATATGCTATTTAATCACTGTGTTTGTGTTTGAGTTTTGTAATTTGCGACAATCGAAAATAAACATGTGTCATCTATTCACTTACCTCCTCTAGTCAAACTAGTAGCATGCTAATATTGACAATTCCAATGAAAAGGAACCAAGGCAATAGACGGAGAGGAGGTTGGACAAATGGATAACTTCCGCTATTCATTCGAATGTAATTACTAAAGGAATCAAAGAAAGAAAGAACACTGAGAATACAATTTTGAGGGGAAAAAGGAAGGTGTATGGAGAAGTTGATTATACTTCAATGTCTTCCTCCACATATGCATAGAACAATTGCCTTCGTTTGTACCCGCCACATGTGAGCGGCCCAGATCTTTATCTCGTTGACCTCTGTCACAATGAACCTCAACTAGAGTAGGTCCAACTACGTCTCCACACCTGTCGACCTCCTCGACAATTACCCTTCGTTGTAGTAGATCCAATTGCATCTCCTCCTCATCGACTTTCATCAATTCAAACCTCCATCAGAGTAAATCCTATTGCGTCTTCTCCTTGTTAACCTCTTCCACTATAACCTTCATAGAACTTCTTCCTCGACTTTGGTGTTGAACCACCAAGAAGAAGCATTAATATTGAAATAGAAAGAAAAAGGGAGAACATACGATTCTTTTATACATCAAAAAGCAGTGATATTTCTCTCTTCCCCTTCTCATTACCCAAGTAAACAATATTTATCCCTTCTCTCACCACCTCCTCTCTCTCCACCTTCCCTTCTCCTATTCTCCTCCTTGCACTCTAACTACCCTCCATGGGAGCAAAGTCCCTCAAAGAATTAGTCTTTAACATTAGTCCCATTAGCAATATTAAGGACTATGAACGAGATTTGTAAGCTCAAATCACTTAGATATGAGGGCTAATATTAACTTGGTTTATGAATTTTGGATGAAAAAATGGGGCCTAATATATCAATTGGTTCTTTCATCTAACTAAGTCATTGGTACCAATGCAAATATGATCCTAGACATCATAATATGTTTGGAAGACTTGCCCATATGATAGCTAAGCCTCATATGTTGTCAAATAGAGAAGACTCAGAGCTATGAGTTAAAACTAACAATTTAATGCGATCAAACCTTCAGTGAGATTGCAATACTCTAGTTGCTTTATATGAAGAGATATGGGTTAATGAAGTGATTTCTAAGCTTAGATGTAATGGACTAGTATTAAACTAGGCTTGAGCAATGGGTGGGCTTGGTTGGGCCTAATAAGTTAATAGGTTAGTTATATTATTTTCTCTCATTTGATGATTGTCATTACAATTCTTATCCTTCTAGCTTTTATGTTTGGAACCAATGAATTCAATGAAACAAAGGAGTAATAGATCAAATCTCGACTTATATCATAAATAACATTTGAAGGCATTGGATACAAATTTGTCTTGTCATGGTCTTTACTCAATTATTCCTGAACTTTCTAATTCAATAACAGACTAATCAATCAGTTGTGGGTATAATGGTAATCTAGTGCAAAGGTGGAATTCCATAATCCCACCATTTCTGATGGGATTATCAAATCCCAAATCTTTAGGTAGTTGGGAGTTCTTCCCAGTTTGTTGTATGGCGACAATATATCAAAGTCAATAGCAGACTAATCAATCAGCTGTGAGAATAATAGTAATCTACTATCAAAAGTAGAATTCCATAATCCAACCATTTCTGATGGAATCGTCAATTCCGAAATTTTTAGGTAGTTGGAGTTCTTCTAATTTGCTGTATTGCGACAAAGTATTTCACTGAAACTAATATTTCAATTCCAAAAATAGATGAGAAACCAGTAAGAAATGAAGCAAAAAAGTTGGTCTTGGTTATACCTTTTAGAGAGTGTTATTGTTATCCAAAGCAAAAAAAAAAAAAAAATGCTGCAAACTTATAAGTTGTATTTTGCAATGTAACAATGAATGAACAAGACCATTTTGACAAAGAAGAAAGTAAAAAAGAAAAATAGGCATATGGTTCGTCCAAGATATCTGCACTGGTATAGCAAATTTGATCCTTGCTAGAAAATTAAGTTGGTACCTTGACCAATGCACAGTAAATATTGTTCGATCATGGTAGCCAGGAAATGTACATAGGTGTTTCCTGAAGAAGAAAAAACTCATCAGCCAGAAAGGATACATAGGCGTTTCCTGAACTAAAGACATTTGAAGTTCAAATAATTGAAATATTTCGTGAAATAATGTATGTGACAGCTAAGTCTAGACACCAAAATAAAACTTATGCAGTAGATTATAACAAAGAAAAGTGATGAAGCCAATCTGCATATAACTATAAGCTGGAGAGATTTTGGTTTGAATAGATTACACAGAAACCAAAAATTCTGTATTCCAGTCCAAATCGAGATTTCCCTGATAGTGATAGGAAATTATAAACAAATATCAGACCAGACAAATAACATATTGAATAAATAAAATGATTTTTTTTAATGTATGCTCTGAGCACTCTTTTGAAAATTCCTATGGACATTAATCACACCAAACTAAAAACATACATTTTTCATTCGTTGAAATTTATCATAGTTTAATGCTGGTTGGCAACCTAACGCACCCCTCCTCCTTTATCTAGGCTTGGGACCGGCCATGACTAGTTCGTCATGGGTGGAGTTAAAAAACATACATTTTTCAATCAAACTAATTTTCATAGGAATCAGTCAAACCATTGAACCACAATGAACATCAACTTAAACAAAAGGTTTTTTAAGGGTGACCAAAAGCAATACACTGCACTAGCAGAAGGTGATGATTAGCACACAAAAATAAAAAAAATATTATATCCGAGATTATAATGATCTACTGCTGAAATTCTTTATCAGATTCCAAAGACTATTTTAAATGACACTGACTATATGCCAGCCATCAAGGAAGTAATTAATTGTCTTGTTTGTTGTTTAATTTCTTTTGTGTTTCACGTTTTTGCTTATATTGCTTGAATAATATATCTTTGTTGATTTGTAGATTATGCACACAGGGTCTCCTGGTTGAATAATAGATATATTTTTGGTAATATTATGTACTTGAATGATATAAATCTTGTTATCCACATTGGTATCAGCCTTATTTAACCTAGGCTTGCCAATGTGGGTTCGTTCATCTCCAATATTTGAAACATGGATTTGGAAGCAAAATGGAGGAACTAATTTTGCCAAAGTTTCTTTCATTTGTCTCTCTTTTTATCTTCATGTTTAGAAAGGAAAAATATCAAATTCCATCTCTTGTACCTAGCTCGAAATTAAGTGCATGTATGGTAAAACAGAAGAAGGCGAGAGAAATTCAGTTCACGAATTGAAAAATTATGTTTACTCTTGATGATTGTAGGAAAAGAACTGTCCAAGGCTTAAACATCTGAAATTATCAAAAGCAAGACTGGCTTGTTAGCTCTGACCCATGTAGACACTAAATGGTGTTTGTCAAAAAGGTAACATCGATATCCACTGACATTGGAGTAAAAAATTTAACAAACAAATCAGGATCAGTGCGACATGAAAGATTGTTGAGCAACTCAGTTATGAACCAAAGGAAAAAAGGTGGCATATTGGGAGTGCTCCATGCCGCCCAGTTTATAAGCTGGACCACCTCATAGTCCCCTCACATAGCCAAGTTAATGCACCTGGGAATTATCAAGAGGAGTACCACCTCCCAAGTGGCTAAATTATGGAATAGAATGAGCCACTCCCCACTTCTACATTCAATAAGATTTCAGGTATGATAACAAGTTTAATGATAGTTTCAATTGCCCAAAAAAATACAAAAAGTTCTGTGAGTGTACAGATTGGATCTATAGTGTTAGGCTGTGTTTACTCCATAGTAGAAATGCCAAGCAGATAGGAGGGAAAGAGAAAGGGGAGGAGGTAGGGATTGGGAGAAAACTTGTTACTTGGTAAGGAAATGAGGAAGAAGGGGTAGGAAAAATAAAAATATGGGATTACCCTCATTTTTCTGTCAATCAAAGATCGCCCACGCCTGCCCTCACATTGCCTGTATCACACCAACCTCATTCACCCTACATCACACTACTTCACCCTTGCTCACCGCTAAGTGTGGCATCACCTCATCATCATTGCGTCTTCTAATTGAGCTGCATTGTCGTGAAGACCAACCAAAAAGGAGAGCAAATAGGACTTTCCCCCTCCCTTCACAAAGACCGCCCATGTCCACTTGGTTTTGGGTTGATGTGATTTAGTTCCAAATTCATTCCGCATAATCATGCCTAAGTTCCTTATATCCAAAATTTTACCGAGGCATCTCGCAAATTGAAATCCACTTTTCGTAGAATGGGTTTTCGTCACCATGAGCAAACAAAACCTTAGGGATGAGCATTGATCATCAACAGTGGCAACCATTGAGAGGTTTCTAAACTGTTTAACTTAGATTAGTTGTCATTCCTGCCAAAATATTTGGAGAATGAGTTTCAATCCAAGTACTTCTATTGAAAGGGAGAATCTAAACAAAAGAACAAGATCAATGAGATAGGTAGGACATAAAACATATAGTTGTGAACTGTCATCCTCCAATTATATCACCTAATGTGGAATTGGAATGAAGGCGTGATACAAGAAGCAAAACAATGAAGCATCTGAAAACTTAAACAAAAGAACAAGATCAGGAAATCGAAAGGTCAAACATTTCTCACCATTTTCCAACAAGGGATTTTGTTATGACCTGAAATTTATCTAGGGATTTATCATAAAATAGAAGTGTTAATTAAGTTTTAGTGATTGGATTTGAGGTCAAATTGAATTGTTGAGTTTAGGGCTGATTTTGATGAAATAAGCCTTGATTGGGGGTTCAATTTGAGGCTTGTTTGGTTCTCTGAGTTATGGTTACGTAGGGATCGAGTTGGATTTTCTTTGGGCTCGGACTGAATCCCAATTATATCCCAATTTGGTGTTTTATGACTGAACTACTGTTGGACTAAATTGACCCAGTCAACTCAATGAATGTTTGTGGTTAGTTAAAAGTTTACTTGAGTTTTTTTTCCCCTTGTGTCCTAATCTCCCCAACTTCCTCATGTTCCCCTCCCACCCAGGATGAGCCCCATCTCACTACACCTTGCCAATAAGTATTGCTATATCCTTCCCCACACAATCTCTCTCTCTCATCATTTTCTTTCTCTCACGAGACCCCAACATTTCTTACATATCATTCAAGTGTGCTTGTCTTGCTCCATCGAAGTATCCAACTATGATCCTCCCCAAGGAGCAAAGGAGATGGACATTGAATCTTTTCCCTTCATTATTAGGATTATCCTCATAAAAGATTGTGACATAACCAAACAAATAATAGGATAACTAACTTCAATGTGGCTAAGAAGGGCAAATTAGGTTGCCAAAAATGGAACATGCCAATTAGAGCATAACTTGATTAAGACTTAGGCCGTGTTTCCTACAAAGGAAGGAAGCAACTAGGGAAATAAAAGATAGAAAAATTATAAAATAAGAATTGTGAAATATTTTCCATTTATTTGTTCCTTAGTGAGAAAGAAAGAGGGTGAAAAAAAATTAAAAACTTAATTTATTAGAAACATTAAAAAAAATCAAAAATGGATTTAAAAGGAATATAGTTTTGAATTTTCTTAAGTTTGGATTTGAGCTTCATTGCATGTAAAAGTGACTTTTCCACTCAAATCAAATGCCACTAATATAGAGGAAAACTGAAGAAATATTTCTTTTCTTTTTCATATCTCCTTTATTCAGCCAAGGAAATGAATGAAAAGTGTTGCGAGAAAAAACTTTTGTCACTTTATTTCATTCTTGGTTTCCTTCCGTTGTAAAAAACACACTCTTGAAGTTGAATGCCCTTCAAGTTGAATGGTAAAAGTTTGTCTAATGATGAGGTATTTATAAGAAAACAAATACAAAAGAATTCAAAAACAAAAAAACAAAAAACCAAGCCATGTGATATAGAGCTCTAGCCCATTCATGCAATGGTGGGGTGTTGGCCACGAGGCCCCAATGCACATTAGTGAGATGTCAACCCATGTATCAAACGATACACTTTTGCTAGTAAACTTGGCTTTTGTGTTTCACCATAATACAAAAGATATAATTGGTGATAACTTAAAGTTGTTAATTGATGTTACCAGAAAGCAGTTAAATGGTGTTAATTTAAGTTGATAATTGGTATAGATTTAAAGCTTATTAATCTTAATTGATATTCTTATTGGAGAATTTTTTCCATGCACATCTAATGTTGACCTATTGCCATCTGTTCTCACTTCTATTGTTGTTTCTTTTGGCTTCCAATTATAGGTTGATTGACAAATCAATCTCACCTATCAATGTTCTTTCTCATTTGAGCTTGAGAGATGTGTTAAGTTAGTTTACATGGACATTTCTTCAGATCATGCATCAAATGAAGTCTATCATTCAGTAGACCAAACTTGGATGGGGTGTGAAAGACTTTATCCCAATAAAGTTCCTTCAGTTAAAAATGAGTGACACATGGTGAGATTATAACCATGAAACATCAATAGATATTCAACAAAAAAGTAATGACTCAGCCACAGGAAAATATATCTCACCAAGGTTTGCAGCTATCAGGATCCCCATTCATTCCCTGTAGGTTGCTTGAGGTATCCCAGATCTTCAATGTAAGATCATCACTACAAGACCAAAGTAAATTGATCTGTCAACATTTCCAGACAATATAATTAGCCAGGTTATTAGCTGCACACCTGCAAGTAACCATTCTATCCCCCGCTGAGTTGAAAGATAGCGCCCACACTGTTGATGTATGACCACTGAGAAGTACCAAAATACAAGGAACAAAAAACTGTAAGCCCCGCCCCCTTCACCATAATTTTCAAAAGTACTTAGAAGTTATAACCTGTAAGTGCTTCTAAATAAATAGCTAGCGACATTTCTGACTCTTGATAGAACTCAATTAAGGATTATGATTCATGTAGCTGATCCCAAATAGTTGGCACAATCCCACCTTAATGATGATGACATAGAAACAAAGGTGCTTCTGAAAAGCAACCATTTGTATTTCAAGTAATGAATTATTTAGTTAATAGACTCTTATATAGATCTCGTGTCCACTCTGGTTCAGTAATTGACTGCAACAAACCTAAGTTTGCCATTAACAAGTTGCAATATATTATTATATGATGAAGTTGATGATCAGGCAACAAGATAAACCTAGGTTTGCCATGCACATGTCTCTCCTTTAGGTGTTCAGGAATCTTGGCTACCAAATATCCATTTGTTTTGAATAAGAACTGCATTTTGAACATGACTTTAAATTAAACACTGTTAGTGCCACAGTCAGATTATAATTTTATGCGTCATGATGGCATGAAAAAATAAAAAGGCATTCGACATTGACACTTTAAATATTAGCAATGTTATTATTAGCTAAATCCAAAATCTTAATAGATAGATGTGGAAGCATATGAAAATAGAAGTTGAACAGCCAAACAACCCTTTGTTTGTTTGTGAAGGAAATTAAAGTGTCAAATATGCTTTGATAATTTGTCCTTCATCTCTACAAGACATTTGGTCATCAAGTGACTCAATAGCAGGATGAAGAACACTTCACTGTTTTAAGAATTTTCTCTCATCTGATTATGAGAAAATGAAGTTGGCAATTGAGGAATTTACTTCGGCACTGTAAGAGAACAGTCTTATAAGTGCATTGTCAAAGATCCAGCTGAAGATGAACTATTTTATTGTGCAAAATCTAGAGCGGCTAATAAAATAAAGTTTGTTCTGAAAAGATCAAATTGGAAAGCATTGGACTGATTAAGGAACATGTTTCTTTAACCAGTTCTACATGAAATTTGCCGTTGATTTGCTGAGTATCATAGCTTAAGTTTTAATGATAAAGTTCAGAAAAGATCAAATTGGAAAGCATTGGACTGATTAAGGAACATGTTTCTTTAACCAGTTCTACATAAAATTTGCCGTTGATTTGCTGAGTATCATAGATTAAGTTTTAATGATAAAGTTCAGAAAATATCAATTTGGAAAGCATTATCCAGCTTTGAGTTTCACAGTTATAATTGACTGGTGTCTGTGACAGCAGTAAGAACAAATTGTTTGAGATAGTCTAAAACAATCAGAACACTAGATAAGACTAACTACAGATTTCAATACCTGCTAATTTCATCAATTGTTTGCACACATTGCCAGTCATCACCACCACCATCCTCTGCCCAGACCTAACAACCACACCATGACTAAACTTTGGCCAATAAGTAATAATTGCCAGAAGTTGACTTGAGCTCATATTTACTAATAGAAGGAAATAACATCATTTGATTTGCAATTCTATACCTTGATGGCGTTATCATAGCTGACAGAAACCAAAACATCCAAAAACGGATGCCATTGAACCATTTTAACATCCTGTGTATGACCTTGTAATACTGAAACACACTCAAACTCAGAGCTGGGCAGCATTTCCCAGATCCAAACAGTCTTATCTCGACTACATGTAGCAAGTAACGATCCAGAGGCGTTCCAAGAAACACTCTTCACTTCATTTTCATGACCCTAAGAATAGAATAAAGAAATAAACAAGATGTCGTGATTAATTTTTCAAAATGTGTAATTCTGAAGAAAAACTAGAAGTTGTAGCACAAGTGCAACTTTAGAATATCAAATGTGTGTTTAATTGGTCTTTTTACCTCTAATGTTGCAATGCATTCAAAGTCACCACTAATATGTCTCCATATGGCAGTTGTAGCATCAAAACTTGCAGTAGCTAATAACTTTCCACAAGGAGACCAAGCACAAGATCTAACTGTACGAGTGTGGCCATCTTCAAGAACAGCCTATTATAATGAGAATAGGTTAATTAAGTGCAAGCAGAGCTGAGATGTTTCGTCTGTAGGATACTCAAATACAACAATCAGAGTGATAAAACAGAATTTAAATGTATCCAAACAAGCATGATGTATGCCTCAATTTCAATGAAAACATGGAGTTTGAATTCAGTTTAGGATGGCAGTAAATAGATAATCAAAATGGCTTTACTAATAATATATAATTTTGTTTCAAGTGAGGATTTGGGAGACCAATGTTGACTAAAAAAGGGGTTACTTCTTTATAAATCATAAACAATAAAAGCACTGAGCGCTTAAATTTTAAATCAATCAGTATTAAATAGAAGTTCAATTTTCAGAGATTTGTTATAACTTCTTACCAAGAGGATGTGTAATATTAAAAGTTGAATGGAAGCTCAACAAAAGATTTATTAGTTGAATCACATGAGGAGTGACATGCTATTGTACTGGTCTCCATCATTCATTTTCCTTAAAACAAAGAAGAAGACACTTTTGTCCCCAGAATCTGTATATCTGAGTGTGAGCATGTGCATGTGCTTGCGCATATTTGTATGCTGCAGAAATTTCTTATTAAATTTAAATACTGCGACCAATTTTACAACTGAATTTTAGCCAGTGTTCTTTCTTGTTGTGTTAGACAAATAAAAAACTTAGGTACATTTGGAGTAGAGTATGGCAACATGAAGAAATCTGAATTTCCAAAATAAGATTTTTTTTATTTTTGATTTAGATAGTCTACTAGAAGGTACAGATTTAAAGTACAAGTTTATACTATCCCATGCAGTGCAATGTGATTGTATCACATTACACAAATACCTGAGCCAAAACCCCAAAAGAATTTAACAAAAGTATCGGCCTGGAAGCTTTGTCTTTTTCCAATTTAGGTAAGATCAAATTTCTTCTTTTAAGAATGATATCCTTGCATATACTAACTGCTTTTTTCAGAGGCATAGAGATTGAGATGAATGAACCAAGTCATAGATGTGTTATTATAAATTTTAGTAATTTGTAGCTTGTTATATGCTGAATTGTATAATAAGTTTTGATTAAAGTTTGATTGGGCCAAGTTATAATTTTCTCAAATAGAGTCAAACCTTGTTATTTTTAATTATTTATGTATATGTTTTATTTTCCTTATTTCTATATGAGTTAATATAAATTGTCTTTGGTTTAAAGTTTCAAAATCTGACAGGATTTGGCAAGCCTACCCACCTAATTAAATTGTGTCCAGCATTATTGCGCAACCAATACTCATGCTTGTACTAAAACTCAACTAAAATTTGAAGCTTGAAACAGCATGTTTGAGTTATTTAACCAATCACAACAGATTTAGAGTGTCCATAGCGAGATACATCTAGAAGAGTGTAGCAAAAAAGAATCAATGTAACTCGATGTCCATGAAGAATTGCCTCCGAAATCCGATCACACAGGCCCATACCTAACGCTGCATCTTAAAGGCTAATAGAGCACATCTTTCCCCAAATGAGTAAAAAATCGATTTTGACCTAATCAAAATTACCAAAATCTGTCCTTTGAGGAATCCAACTGATGCTAAGAAAGAAATCAAACCTTGCAAACCCAGGATCCAGAAGTCCCTTGCTGCCAGATCCTGACGGTCTTGTCGGCGCCGCAGGAAGCCAGCATGGGCGGGGCGATGGAGTCCGGGTTCCACGCGAGGTTCCACACTCTGTCAGAGTGGCCTTCCAGCTTCTGGATCTCCCGCAGCTCCATCTGTCGGTCATCGAAGAGCTCCATGGATACGATGATCCACGCGAAGGTCGGAGAGAGATTGAGAAGGAGAATAGAATGACGGCGGAATCAGACTCGAGGCTCCAGAGAGAGAGAGAGTGTTCAAATTTAATTTTGCACCCCCACAAAATCTCAAAAAAAATACTTTTCGAATTTTTCAAATTTGTTAAAATATCCTCAAAAGTTTTTTAATTTGTATTATTTTACCATCATTAACAGTAATGAAATAACTGTGAAAGGGGACCAGATATTTAGAGATGAAATATGAAGATTTTTTTTCTTCTAAGAAATATTTTTTCCAATTTTATTTAAAGATTAAAAATAAGAACTAGTTAAATTTCTCAAAAGGTTAAGTAGTTTCGATTATCAATCCAACAATAGCTTCTAATCATGAGAATAACTAACAAATAGATGATTAATGTTTACAACTATGTATACTAAAAAAGTTTAGTAGGGAAGATTGTTATCTGAATTCTCTCGTGTTGGTACGGGAAGCATTATATAATCGAATTTGTATTTTGATATTTGACAAAGATTCAAAATTAAGGTTCATTGTGATCTAACAAGGTTGACTAAGTGTGTAAGTAACTCAATCAAAAACTCCTAATGATACTAAGCAAGGCAAAAGTCCTAATAGGTCAAGCTGACTAGATACTAGACAAGGGAAGTTCTAGTTGTGGCTAGGCAAAGAAGTCCTAGTTGCGGCTAGACAAGAAAGTCCTGGTCAGTGGGACTGCACAAAAGTCTTCGCAGATAAGTACACAAGGCAGGAAGTCTAGACGGGTCTGGAGGACCAGACGTCTAGCAGGTCGATGGGTCTGGAGGACTGAACAACGAGAGAAAGTCCTGGGGGTCAAGATCGGATGCAAAGCAAAAGTCTAAACAAGTCTGGAGGACTGGATGTTTGACAACAGATAATCTCTCCTGAGAGAAGTAGATGAGGACACGTTCCCCGAGAGGGAACAGTAAGTGTCGGTTTGACGTAAGGTTTTACTGGAAACCCAAAAGTCAAGACCAAACAATCCAAAGACTATCAAACTATATTGCATTATTATTTTATATATTGTTCTGTGTTAACTCTATGATGTAGGAGTTAAAACCTGGAAGCAGTTGATCCAGGCGCCTGCAAGGGATCCAAGCGCCCTGAGAGGATCCAAGCGCCTCAATGGTATTGAGGCGCCCTGAACCCAGATCAACTGTAGGATGAGGTGGCAACTTCGGATTGGCCGACACACATCAACATCCAAGCGCCTCAAAGGGATTGAGGCGTCTGGATCAAGATAAGAGTTGTCAGATAGAGCTTCGCCGAGGGCTCGCCAAGTCAGCCTCAATCCAAGCACATCAAAGGGATTTAGGCATCTAGATCAGCCTATATAGGCAACGTCGACTAGCAGCCTTCATCATCAACTTCCAACGCTCAAGCGACTTCCGCCCTGCTCCAAAATTTTGCTACAACGCCGAAATGCTGCTCTGACATCGACACTCAACTCCGGATCTAAAGTTTGTCAGTATTTCTTTTTAAAGTTATTCTTCGTCTTTTCGTGTTGAATTTATAAGGGTCGGTAAATGTGTTACCAGTCCTTATTTTTGTAAAGACGAATCTCCGTCTCCGAGTTTCTATTCAGAGAAGGAGCTTTTAGTGAATTGCCCAATGAAAGCACTTAGCGAGTGCGGGCCTTGGATTAGCAGTTGTCGAGTTGTAAACAAAGTAAAACAAACGTGTTAGCTTGTGTTTATTCTTATTTCATTTAATTCCACTGCTTTAACTCGTACTTGTTCAAAAAAAGTGAAAAAGTCACGAGTGCTATTCAACCCCCCCCCTCTAGCGCATTCTATGATCCTACATCTCGTTGTTGATTTGGCCGAATAAGTTATGTAATGTGGCGCGTGGCAGGTTCAAAACTCGATCAACACGAATCCTAATCAGTTTGAGACTAACTCAAGTCCAGTCGGACTAGCTCTTCCAAGTTCAATTCCAATTAACTAGACCTAGGACTTGGTCAACGCACTCAATGTTGATCCAATAGTTGGGTCCAATTAATTAGCTCAATGATGAGGCGTCAGCTCGAATCGGTGGAGCTCGGTATGGCGACGTGGACTTTGTCCCGTTTATATTCTCGACACACCCTTTTGATTATCGAGGTACCCCTTCGGTTAATAGACATACCCCTTTTGGCCTCGTTTATCCCTTTGGGCATCATTATCGAAGTACCCCTTTTGGTTAGCATGTAGCTTTTACAACATCACTACAAGAAAAATCTTATTCAACAACACTCAAAAGACAACGATTTTTTTGCTAAAATCGTTATTTTTTATCTTTTAACAATGATTTTAACAAAAATCGTTGCCTTTTAGCATTTTTTTAAAACCAAAGATAATAGTTTTTCAAAAATCGTTGTCTTTTAGTGTTTTTTGAGGGGCTACAACAATAATTTTGAAAAACCATTGTCTTTTAGCATTTTTTGGGGGGCTACAACAATGATTTTGTTAATTGTTGTCTATGTGCGCTTTTTTTGGGGCTACGATAATAGTTTTTGAAAATCATTGTCTATTTGCGCTTTCCTTTGGGCTACAACAACAGTTTTTGAAAATTGTTGTCATTTTGGAAAAACCTAATCCCTCTATTCTCTTCTCACACTCATCTCTTCCACGCCAACCTTGGGCGTTGCAACGACTTCCTCTCTTCCTCCACCAGGTCCAGCGGCTCCACCGCCGTCGGTCGTTCATCTCCTCTCCATCCCTCTCCTCAAGCCTCCACTACATCCCTTC
>JBBUKS010000065.1:8730695-8746118 GCA_038050645.1 Hedychium gardnerianum
AAAGACATCTCCATTGGTATGAGGCCTTTTGGGTAGAGCCCAAGAGCAAAACCATGAGGGCTTAGGCCCAAAGTGAATAATATCATACCATTGTAGAGATATCTAAATTCTTTCGGTCCTAACAATATCTACGTAAAATTTCATGATTTTTCAAAAAACGTAGAATTATTTAAGGGTTTCTGAATTTCGATCTGAATTTGCTTCTAAAAAAAATCAAAAATATCAATCGATTAGCCAGTGTCACCAATTGATTGGTACATGCCATAATCAATTAGCAAATGAAACCAATCAATTGACCTTATTTTTGTTCAGCACAGAATAATGCTGAATCGATTACTTCGATCGATTCAACCACTCCAATCGATTGATGTCAATTATCAATCGATTGAGAAATGTTGATTTTAGCTAAAATGAGTTTATTTTAGCCGATTAAGTCATGTTTAGGTTATTTAACTATCCCTAACCCTCTAAAATGCTTGAATAAGTAATCAAGGGTAATTATTTCTTGATAAAATTGAGAAAGGGATGGTTAAAGGAGAAAAATGTTAAATTGAGGGGGAGTTTTAGATTCAAGGTTGAATCTTTAACTTCATGACTTCGACTTTGGGGTTTCCTAAAAGTTTAGGAACTCCAAATCATTGTTGGTGCAATGATAGAAGTTGGAGCATGCTTTGAGGGGGAGTTTCACCTTAAAGGTATGATTTGGATATACAAGGAGGAGATTTGTAGAAGAATGATGGATATATTCTTAAGGTTGAGCATTGGAGACAATGGAAGGAAAGAAACCTTCATTGTAGTATTTTGAAAGAGAAGAGTGAATCTTGTGAAGTGATTTTTTATATGTGTCAAAGGGGGAGAATGTAGGGTTTAAGTTAGGAACCCCATTCATATTTTGGCATGAGAAGAAGGAAGTTGGGCTAATAAGTTAGCTAACTTAAACATATTGTCAAACATAAAAAAGGAAGAGATTGTTGGTGCAATCATCCTTAGGTCAAGGTTAACTAAGTTGACTAAGCTCGGGTTGGCTCGAGTTTGGGTTTTGATGTTAGTAAAAAATCAAATAGGTCAAGGTTGACCCGATACTTAACGATTTCAGAAGTCCAACAGGGAGTTGGCAAAGGAAAGTCTAAGTGAGTCAGGGAGGACTAGACACTTAGTAATCGAAAGTCCTAACTGGAGGTTAGGCAAGAGAAAGTCATAATTAGAGGTTAAGCAGGTGAGAAGTCTACCGAGTGACTAGTCTTAAATGGAGGTTAGGCAAAGGAAAATTCTAACTGTTTTGACACCATTTCTTCGAGGTTGTTGAACCCAATGATTACCTCTTTTAACTTTTCATGCAGTTGAACAATAGTCTTGTCTTGCTAATTTGGCCTCAGAGGATCGTTCATGTAGCTCTAGAAACTTTTCCCAAAGTTCTTTGGTGGAATTGTAGGTATCAATCCGATTGACTTCTTGAGGCGACAGTACGCTTAGAAGATGAAATTCGGCCTTACCGTTTGCCATGAACTCAGTATGCTACTTCTTGTTCCATTGGTGCTCTTCCTTTTCTTCTCCGTTCTCGTCCTTGGGTGCTTTAAAACCATATTTAATTGTTAATAAAATATCAAAATCGAATTCGAAAAATACCTTCATACGATGCTTCCAAAGCGTGAACTCCCTCTTGAACTTTGGTTAGTAGATACTTGATTTGACCATCTTCTTGTTGCTTTAGTCGGCGATTAGTCCTTCTAAGGTAGTTGTGCTCTGATACCACTTGTAGGATCGGATGGACCGGCTAGAGGGGGGTAAATAGCCTACAAATCAAAATTATAACTTCTCTTTCTACTTGCTTAGCAAGGATACATATATTAATTATCAAATAAATAACGTATAAAAATACAGAGGCAGAAGAATTTACTTGATTACAACTTGGGTGGTTGTTAATCCAAGGCAAGTAAAAGCACTATACTAAACTCTAAGGGTTGGAGGCGGAGAAACCTCTTACACAAGTTGAAAGCACGAACTTGAAAAAATGATAATCGAAATAAATACGGAGTGTGTTGTCCTTAAACATTGAGTAAGAACTCTATTTATAGAGTTATGGTCGAAATGACCATTATGCTGACGTGATACTATTTGAGGCGCCTCAGATGATTGGGGGCGCCTCCAATAGGGCAAAGATCATCCTCGTCACAACGGTCATTTTGTTGTTCTGGCAAATTAGGGGCGCCTTGGACCATCCAGGGTGCCTCAAGTCAGCTAATATGGAGTCCTCTATTTATCTGCTCCGTAACAGCTCCTGGGCATCCGAGGCATCTCCCATGGCTGGCGCCCGAGGCGCCTCCAATGAGTTCGAGGTGCCTCTAATGGCTAGCATCCGAAGGTGCCTCGAGTTATCAGAGTGTCCAAGGCGCCTCCAAAGCATCTGAGGCGCCTCAAGTCTTTGAATGGTTAATTTCAGCATTGATCATTCTTCGTTCTGCTCGCTTGGGTAATACTTCGGTCGTCCGGAGTTGAGCTCACCCAAACCCAACTCCGACCTTCTCCTCTAGCAAACTTCCTCTCGGCTTCTCGTCCCTCAAACTGTGTCTTTCTCGCTCCACCGGTATACTCTTCCGTAGCTTCTCATCCCTCGGATGCACTGAGCCCGTCGACTCCCTTCTCGTGTCATCTTTCTCGTTCACTGCTTCTTTCGCTCGACTTCTTGTATTCCTAAGTCCCTGCACACTTAGACATGAGATATCAAATACACAGGACTTAACTTAACTCTGTTGATTAACATCAAAACTAACCCCGGGGTACTTACAAGAACCAACCAGACATTCAATCAAGATAGACATCCATGATATGAATGATGTCCAATTAAAATTTGAAGAATATCCCTCTGATCCTGATACGGATTGGGCAGCACTTCCAACACCAGTCGAACAACTTAAGCATTGGCGTGCTTCAGTCCAAGGAAGCAATTGGTTATGGGAGATTTATATACTAGCTGGAGAAACCTATATTGAAAAAATCTACTAGCCAAAAAACATGGGCACCAGATTTTTTTTCATTTAACTTTTCTACTCAACATACGACCCTCTACCAACACTATCAGAAGAAAGCAGACATATGGGCATTAAAGAAGTTAGCCAGCTCCGCTAGATCAACCATCTCCTACAAATGTGCTCTAAACAAAGCCAATACTCCAACTCGAGCTACTAGCTCCAGAGCCCTATCACTAGACTCAGTAGGTGAACAAAACTTAGATAACATGATGGAACTATGACGACTCAGATTCGTAAGCAATGACGTCACAAAAATAGAATATGTATGCCACGACGTCATGCTCCACCAACAAGACTCAGTGGATTCTTCACCCACTCCAATGATTTCTATTTTAGTCAGTGGACATCTACTTTTTTGATAGACATCTTATCATCCACTAAGATAGAAGACACCTTATCCTTACTTTTTCTTCGGGACGAAGCAAAGAATTCTTTTATAAATAGAGTCTCAGTCCCATAGACTAAAGAGCAGAGTTAAAGCGAACAAATGTGTGTGTAAGTGTGACTGCTCAAGGTGTGATTTAGTATTTTGTAAGTAATCTCTTGTAATGTCATTATTATTTCCCTATATAAGCTTGTAATTAACTATTATTTAAAGTAGTTTGTGTGCTTGTAATTTTTTAGTTTGTATATTTTTCCTGTAAAATTTCTATGGCTAAATAACATTTTCTAGGCATAAGGAAAGGCTCTGTTATGCTTTCTTTTGTCTTCAATTCTTAGATTTTATCTGAGTCTACAGTCAATAGAAAGATAACTATCTAAGGAAGAGAATAGAACTGTCTTGTGATTTAAGCTTGTAAAACTTGTGCCAACTAAGTTGGGCAGCAAGAGCTACTGAAAGCTTGCTATAAGACCTAATCAGAGTCGGAGTAAAGCTTGAACAATTTTTGTTGCTTCCTAATAAATGAGGCTCACTGATGAGAAGTAAATTTTAGAAAAATACTCTTCCAAAGTACCTAGACCCATCCTAAACTAACACATCGATTACTCTTCACAATTTCTGTTTATGATCACTGTTCATAACCAATCACTCTTCACAATTATTATTTACAAAACTAAAATAACTGCTTTTTTGTTATATTGCTTTGTGTTTGGGAAGATCCATTTAATTTTTATGTTATGTTTAAATTATTCACAAAAGACGGGAGTTGATTCTTGTTTCCGTAGCAAGAACAAAGTGACAGCATTCAGCATCCTTGTTTTCTGGTTCTCTTCTGTAATATTTGGTGCATTGCTTTGTATTACTGAAGCCCTTTTTATGTTCCTTAGACTTGATTTACATGCAACTAAATTATTTCTAGTTGATGAAATTACCACCAAACGGATAAGATATTTTTTAATAATTTTTTTTTTTTTTTTGTGATAACATCAAGCTTTTCTCGACTGCATTTAAATTTTATCGGATGCTTAGAGAAATTTGTATAAATAATTCGTTATCATGATAAATTACTACAAAAACAACTATCAAATGTTGGATATTAGTATTGAAGATGGTCATCAATGTCTGTATCTAATTCATGGATTATGTGTTCCTAGAGATAGAGAAGGTTCAATCTTTCTCTTTTGATACTTCAGCCAAGGCATATACATGGCTACACTGTAGGGTTATCAAAGCATAGTTGATTCATATTCTTCAGTTCAAACTAGTAGACTCCTTTCAGGATTATCATCAGATTATATCGTTTCTGTTTTTCCATATGCTGCTTTATCCATTGAGTCTGTGTGGCAAATTTATATTGTGATGATTCTGTCAAAGATCTTAAAACAATAAAACTGCAAGACACAAATTACTAAAAATCTCTAAAATTGTAATGACTACCACTTAAATGCAATTGTGAAGACTCTTTTGTAATCAAATTGTTATTTCTTTAGATTAACGATATTCTCCTTGACATTGTTATCTACAGAACATATTGTTGATTGCTTGCATTTATCTCATTCAAATTTTGCAATGAACTGGATTTATATCCCAAGAATAAACGATGGGCTTGTTCAATTCTTAGCAAATTTTATTAGAGAAACAGAAGCACTTTTGTTTTTTTTTTCTTGTGTTCGTATAATGTTGCTGAACATGATTTCAGTAATATTCTATATTTCCACTTTTTGGAAAAGAATGTTGGCCTGAGACTGAATAGGTACCCATACAGAAAGAAAAAGTTTATTAGGATTTTGGCGAACTCCTTTGTTTTGCAACCTTGTTTGTGTATTCTTCTTCCTCGTGGATATCGCCAGAAGGACGCACATAGCAATGTACGGTTCTAAGGAGAAGAATAATTACAGTCAGAAGGGCACCTCATTTAAGATATTATGGAGTTGAGAAGACGACATAGCACTGCTCAATGGCCTGGTGTAGTACCATAGCGAGAATGACGATGTGCCTTCCTCGCCAATGATATGGATGGCGTTTGTCATCTCATCAAGAGTTCCTTGCACTTGGAGTTCAGTAACAAGCCACTTGATGTCATGATGCATCCACCCATTTGAGGCGACTGGGAGAATTATAAAGGCAAGGGTAATTATCATTTAACTACTTAATTTCATGGTGGGTTTTGAATTGCAGTCAAATCTCCAATGAATTTCCTGGGGAAAAAAAAAATCTTCGAACTCATACACGCGTGCATATGTTTTTTCAGAATGCCGGTCTTCCTCTTCAAGTCATCTTTATCTTGAGTTGATTTTGTTAGCCGCCGAGATGAGACTTTGCGGACAACAGCAGCTACGATCCTGGCGATATGTCCCAGTGCCGTTTGATCTAAATCTTCCAAAATAAAAACGTGCCAATGAAGTCCTGAAAGAAGTCAATCACGTTGTTGACGACTTCTCATCTAAAATATTTCTAAAATCACTATGCCTCATCATCAATGTTTCAAGATAAGCTCCACATGCTCAATGACCGCTATTATTTGCAAATTGTATGCTATATATCAAGAAACATGCAGTAAGAATAATTTCTAAAGTTACATCATCAAATAAGAAACTGCACACCAAACTTGAAGAACAATCCAACGTGATGATGGCTCAAGACCTTATCTCTTGAATAAGGTTCATCATTAGGTCAAGACTATATTTCTTTTTAGTTAAAAAAATATTTTTTTTCCTAAAAAGAAAAATTATTTTGTCTTATGTGGTTGAACGATGGATCCAGTTCTATTTGATCTGTGTCATCATCCATTATCTGAATAGTGGATCATTATAAATGAATGGTTTATAATAGAAGCTGTGACCAGTTTGCTTCTTCTTATTTTTCTTCCAAAAATTATTTTATAATAATTTAATTAGGTAAATAATTAAAACTTATCATGGAGCATTAAATTGCAGTCAGTTAAAAATATGCTCCTGCACCCTTTCCTACTGACACTGGGTAAAATTTTCTTATCTGTCTTCCATAATTATCCTCCTCTTACCGTTGCGCATGGCGTGGATCATGAACTGGTATTTCTGATTCCTGTCATGCTTTTGCCCTTTTAGCTGTGGGCCTGTTGCCTTCCTCCCTCTCCGATCTCCCATCTAAATCCACATACGAAAACATTCTGGCAGCGCATTCAGTTCTGCCATCACCAAAACGCAAGTATGCAAGAAGAAGGCCTACACCTCTCTGCTCATCTTCATCCACTGCCCTACTCCTGCAGCAGCAGCAGCAGCAGCAGCAGAGACAGCTTCCTGCCTCTGCTGCTACTCTCTCTCCCTATTCTATTCACTGACACACACACAGACATCATATTTAGCATACAGGTCTAGTCTGCCACAATCCATGCCCTACAGATCGACGCCATGCCATGCCATGCCAACCGGGGACTTCACTTCCCAGCTTCCCCGCCCACGCCAACGAACCATGAACCTTCCATCCCTTGATTGGAGCCCATGGCTCCGCACCTCTGCCTTTATGATCCGGAAGGGAAAGGAAGCTATGCACTGTCCTCTGTCAGCTCCATCCCCACACTACTGACCTGCAGTCTGCTGCAGCGGGAGGCAAGCCTCTCCCTACACATTTCAAAACCATCAAAAAATTGCAAGGAAGCAGGACCACGGTCGACGTTTTCAAAGCAGCAGCAGCGAGCGACTACCGGCTTGCTGTCGCAGACAACCGCTGCTAAAATTACGGGTGCGTGACTGTGTAGTGGAGTGCGCCTGCGCTCACCTGCGATGGACTCCGTACACTCGCGGCTCCTCGGGCCCATCACGCCGCGCGTCGGGGCCCGCTTTCCCACCTTCAATAATTCGCCCCTCTCTCCCTCTCCCTGTACTCTGCTTCCCCTTCTCCTCGCTTCCATTCATATAGAGAGAAGCGTCAAAATACGCAAAGGTAATGGCAGAAGCAGCAGTACGTGTTTTTTGCTGTAAAGTTTTCAACCTCACATGTAACTATTAAAAAATCTCCACTCATGCATGGAATGAAAGCAATTGCAGAAGGAATGAGCGACGATCAAATCTGGGTTCGGGACGCAATTATTGGCTCCGAACCACGTTGACAAATCTTGAGTTGGTTGGTTCGGATATCGCCATCGAGTAATTGACGTCTCCAGTTGTAGGTCACGGGAGCACGTTACTTGCGAGCGTGTAGGAAGGAAGAAAGAAAGAACAGGAGGAAAAAGGAAAGAAAAGTTGGATGGAGATATGAGAGGAAAGGGGAGAGGGATGAAAAGCTACTAGGGAAGGAGAGTGGCCCAGAAGGTACTCCCAAGTCCAACCAGAGGAATTGCAGTCTTCAGAGCTCCATAACTATCATATTTCCTTCTTTTTTTTTCTTTCCGGTTTCAATAAAAAATATATATATAAAAATATTAATTAATAAAAGAATGGTGAGAGAGGGATTTTAGCGTGTAGGTTGTGTGTGAAGCAAAGGCTTGGTGAGTGTAGGCAGAGAAAGGAAAGGAAAGGAAAGGGAGAGGAGAGAATAAAAGCAGGCGGGGTGGCTTCTGCAAGGCGCTTCCCTTCGGACACCGGAGCCTTCGCGGACTGGGCGGCATCCTCCGCCGTCGCCGACCGGGGAGACGACCTCTGCCTCGGATTCAATGCCGGAGGCGGAAGCGGAGCCGCCGGGGGCGTAGTATGGACGGCCGCGGGTAGCTCCTCCGCGACCGGCGGCGGGGGCGGGCGGCAGACCGTTAATTATGGGTTGCCTGCTGATATGGGCACGGTGGTGCTCGCCTCCGCCGCGTCGTTGCAGCACCACCATGAATCGTTGTTCTCCGCCGCGGAGCACCACCCCGCCATCATCCCCCTGCTCGCCGCCACCCCCTGCGTCGTCGATGACGACAGTCCAGCTGGCCGGGGAAAGATAGGCGGCGGGATCCACATCTGGCAACCCGCCCAGCCGCAGGCGGTGCCGTATCGCCACGACGGCCACCCGTTTCCAGCACACCATGAAACCAACCCTAACCCTAACCCTACCCTCTATAATTACCTTCGCAAGCCAATCCCGATGCTGGAATCCAGCGTAATTATCGGCGCCACGGCCGGCGTTGGCGTGTCCACGTGTCAGGACTGCGGCAACCAGGCTAAGAAAGATTGCAGTCACCGCCGCTGCCGGACTTGTTGCAAGAGCCGGGGGTTGGAGTGCTCTACACACGTGAAGAGCACGTGGGTTCCCGCCGCCCGCCGTCGCGAGCGCCAGCTTGGAACCTCTGCTGCCGCGGGCTCCTCCACCTCCACCTCCGCCTCCAAGAAGCCCCGCCTTGTCTCCTCTCAGCCCACCACCGCCTCCCACACCTCCACCTCCAACACCACTCGTAGCTTTGACACCACCTCCAGCCACCAAGGTAATTGAATTGATTAAAGCAAAACCTCTCACAACTTTTAAAAATTTCATCTTGCTTTGTTTCTCACGCAGATGCAGGCGTCAAAGAGAATCTCCCCGGCCACGTGCGAGTGCCGGCGCTGTTCAAGTGCGTGCGCGTGACCTCCATCGACGACGGCGAGGACGAGTACGCCTACCACACGATGGTCAAGATCGGCGGCCGCGTCTTCAAAGGCTTCCTCTACGACCACGGCCTCGATGATGGCGGCGGCCATTCCGACGACGGCAAGGAGAGCTCTATACCCAACATCTCGGAGCTGCACCTTGGAAATCGCTTCGGCGGTGCTTCCTCGTCGACGATGCAGTCTCCGTCGGACGCCTTCGGCGGTGGATTAGTTGGAAGCACCCACTACGATAATCAAATAAACGGATGAATCATCCCGATGCTTTGTTGTAACAGTACGTTCCTTTATCTTTCTTCATTTTGCTTGCGGCGATTATATCTTCCTTTTTATTTAATTCATGGCGATGATACTGTCTCGTCTTATAACGCCATTTCAATGCTATCCTATCACCATTATTTCTTTCACTGTTACTGGCCGTGATTCCCTGCATCTTTCATTTAGAAATAGAGACGTGAAAGTGGTGCAGTGTAAATTGTGCTGCTCAGTTCACCATGGGGGCCATCAACAATTGCACTGCTCAGCTCGCCACGGGAGCCATCTCCTGGCCAATTTGTTAATGGTAACTTCATGTATAATGTAACTAGTAGCTTTTGCTGGAGTTATTATGTTTAGTTTCTGAACTTGTTTCTGAGGAAAGATAGTGTGTGGTGGAGGATGTTGCATCGAAACTAGTATTTTTTCCATTTAGGTGTGTATATGTGCCGAGTTACTTAAAAGCATGGTTGCTGTGGGTTCTTTCTTTTCCAAGGCCGAAAGGGTGGTGTGATGTGAGTCCACGTCTTCTGTTCACCGTGCTCCTTTTGTCATCCCGTCAACTCATGCCACTACCTATCAAAGTAGCTCAAGAATCTGAACAGTTGTCGTTGAATAATGGTGAATGGTTTTATCACGGGAACTATGACTAGGATTGTCATTGATTTTATCAGTTTTGTAGGATTCACAATTTACTATCCTCTCATAGTGTCAGCTTTGATTACTTTTTGTCCTATTTGTTTTCAGCTTTGTATTGGTTTTTATCGTTCATTATTCTTGAGCATGACACCCATGATTAACGATTGTATCTGCTTTGACTTTTAACTGAAACTTGGGGAATGTAAGCTTAACTTAACAGTAAGATCCATATGCCTTTTCTTTTCGTTTAAGTTCTTTGTTGAAATTTACTCAATCATTAAATATCCTCATCACTTCTCCATGCTTTGTTTCAGTTTATTTCTTGTAACAGCCTAAACAAAATGCACAACCCAACTCATTTACTCAAATTACCTTGTTCAATAATAGTACTTCAAGAAATTGCTAAGTTAATCGCCACTACAATTTCTTTTTTATTTTCAAGTTAAAATATAAATTTAAAGGTAATATTCGCGAGACAGACCAAACTAACTGCTTTTGATCTTTTATTCTATTTCTTAAACTGATTGATTATCAAATTAGTGTTTGCTTGTGTGGAAGGATAAAACTCCCTGGATTATGCATAGGATTTAGCGTGTTTATCACTCCTTTTATTGAAAGTCCTTATAACTGAAATTCTTTGCGATTACCATTTTTCCATAACTAATTGATTTCATTTATCTTACTGGTTCACAATCATGTTTGCTTGAGTATTTAATTAAATAATTGTCATATATGTAAATATAGAGGCAACGAGAGATAGTGAGAACTAAACTCTATACATTAATTTATAATTTCTTAATAGCAATTTAATTCATGTTTCAGAACAATTTTATATGGTTGACAAGTTCAATAACAAGTATATATGTCAAACTATTACATAGCTATTTTGACAGATGAAGACTTTTAAGAACTTCTGAAGATCAAGAATTTTAATTAGGAGTTATCCATGCATGAAGAAATACATCAATAAGATAACTTACATAAAAATAGCTCTAATTAAATTCCATCAATGGTCTGGTTGATTTTCCCCCATTTGCAATTATAGATATATAAATATTTAAATAGTGTAAATTAGATTCTACCAAATGCTTTTGGATTTTTAAATGAACTATATTCCATGTGATCGTGATCATGAGTGCTAGGTTATAGCTTGGCAAATTCTTTTTGGAGTGTGCTACTTGACATTACTATGCTAAGTTTCTTCAAAATTTTGAAATAATATCCACTTTTGCTTTCATCATGACTAGCTAGCCGAATGATTATCAAACTTAGTCTCTCATCTGATATAGGTCGAAATTCTTTCAGTTCATATGTGTATATATCTGGGTGTTGATTTTAATATTCATGCCAAAATTGTATACTAATACTGATGGATCAGTAGTTCTGAATTCTGATGCTGCATGATTGTTCTCCTTCATCTAATGTATTTGGTTTTCACAGCACTACATTGTTAGATGTCCCTATAATTAATTTCCTTATATCTCAATCATCATCCTCTCAATTATAGTTTTTTGTTTTGCTAAAATAGAATTACTATCAAATCCAAATTTGGCTTTCCTTTTGCTGTACAAGAAATATTCTATCAATATAATTACAGTTCAAAGGTTAGCATCTGGTTGATCTTTTAAGAAGTTCCTTAGTTGACTTCTATAAAACTGAAATGGTCTTTTGTTCTATAAATTGAGTTAATGCTTATTTTGTTCAAATTTTTCTTAGTGTTTTAGATTAGTGATGAATTTTTAATCTCATACGGAAGTTAGTTAGTGTAACGAGGAAATTCTTTTAAGTGATCCTATTCGAAATCATTATCTTTTGAATTTTATGTAACTATACAGTTAGTTGATTCTAGGAGTTTGCAAGGGACTAACTAAAAATATGTTTCCTTTTAGTGTTTTGGCTGCTTTATCAAGATTTTTAGTTGTCATGACCACTCATTATTGATTATTTGCTTTGATTCATTGATTGCTCTAAGAGCAAATTCTTGTGTTTGTAGTTAGTGTTTCTTACAAGCTCATCAAAGGATGTGTTAGATATCATATGAATATGTTGACCTGATGTGTTTAGTAGTTATCCCTAACATTGGGGATATCGTAGGTTGTCTAGTTGCCCAAACTTTTGAGATAAGGGGATGGCCACAGGTGATATAATCTTGTGTGTTATGTAAAGTATATATATATTTTTGTTTCTCGTGATAGTGTGTTTTGAGTGGTTTCCTTTGCTTATGTTTGTCCTTTCTACGAACTTTAACATCGCTGGTTATGTTAACGAAGGATGTGCTTGATGCTCTTTATGAATAGTGAATAGATTATTGTCGAGTTCAACAAATAGGATCCATTAATTGCATAGTTATTTGGGTGTTCCTTATGATTTCAGTGCTGTGTAGGTTATTTTCTAACATAATGATGCTAAATTAGATGTATTTTCTTATCTTCCAAGTCTCGTTATCCTAACATCGACTTTTAGAACATCGCTTACAAAATATATATCATTATTAACACCTGGTTATCATAAGAAATTGTTTAGTTGTGGCTTTGATTAAAGAAATTATCGAAACTATGTTACATTATTCTCCATTTGCTTTTCTTAAACTATTCACTTTTTGCTTTTGCTGTGTAGTAAATTGCCATAACATAATTACATCTTCGCTGATCTGAATTAAGATTATTTAATGCTTTGTCTGTAAACCTTTGCACGTCCTACAAAGCACGGCAATTTATTAGTGGGAGAGAATGCAATAACTACACTACTCCACTGAGCCCACACCCTACAAGTGTAGCTAGCTTTTTAGCTGCCTCGATTGGTGAGCTCGTAGCTTTCAACCTAACATGTTTTTTTTTTATCTTCTTAAATAAAAACAGCGAGAACATTTCTCTCTTATTATTTGATATTCATTTGAAAACTATTTTAAACGTAAAAAATTAAACAAGGTTGAAGCTAAAAATTTCAAGATTTAAGGCATTTGATATTTCAGGATTTAATAGAAAAATGACAACATACCACCACATTTGATGCTTGATCCTGTTCGAGATTATTGACCTTTCATGAAGCTAGTAAGATCAAAGATAACGTAGTGCCTAAAGGATAAGGTAAAGGACTCTACTCGAAGTGAGATAGAAAATTGATTCTTAGTTTCACAGATATTGTGCGTCTCTTTCATCAATGGATTATTAAGTTGTAAAAAACTCTGCTTTAACATCTGCTAGATAATTGAGAACAAGATAATTTGAGTTTGTCCCTTCACCTCCCATCATCCCCACTCCACCTGCCTGACATAGTGACATCTTCGAGCTGGCAACTTCTATTTGTATTCTTGTCGAGCAAAAGTCCAAGTCTTCCTTGATTATATAAGACATTTTCTAACCACTCAAGAATTAAGAAATAATATATAAGATCATTATTCAAATTAATTATCCTCACGGGATGGACTGATGAATAAGAATTGATAATAATATATGAAGTATTGTCATAATAAAATTTGAGATTCAAATCTTGACTAGTAGTCAGGTTTCTGTCCTCTCTCATACACTGATCACTGTTCGAATTAATTAGACTAGTTCCCGTGATTTATCTCTTCCGTGTTAGTCCTAGGACGGATTGACGGGGGCGCTGGAGCGAACGTTTCGTCTTTTTGTCATAATTATTCAAATTAATTAGATTAATTTTTATAATTTATTTTTTTTTATTTTAGTCATGAGATAAATTGGTGGAACGTTAGGGACGAGTTTTATTTTTTATCACTAAAAATTCTAAAAATCAAAAATAGTAATTCCTATGAAACGGATTGATGATGATCACGAATTTAAAAGTTAATTTTGAAAGTTAAATTTTAATTAGTAGTTAAAAAAATTCTTTTTATATATTAATTATTATTTAAATTAATAATTATTAATAATTTATTTTTTTAGATTAATTTTAGGATGAATTAATATGAGCGTTGAAGATAAATATTTCAACTTTGCCCCTCAGAATCAAGATATAGTAAAGTCATGGTCCTCCAAGAGGGACATCTTCTCAAGAGCGGTGAGTAGCTTTCTGGTCTGAAATACGGATCGGACTTGATACCCCCCCGTCAAGCAAACAGTATTAGTTCAGTAAAGTGGATTTTTGGTTTAGTGGAGGTCACTTTTGATCCTTTTAATTGTCATTTTTAATGAGAAAGAGAAAAGAGGAGATTGTGTTTAGGAAGCAAATCTTTGAATGAAAAAAAAAAATGAAATTATCACATCAACGATCTTTTTAGAATTGGTCTCATAAATATCATAGATACGGAGAGAGATAAATACAAGGATATATATATGAAAGACGCATTGATCCTTTTAGAATTGGTCTCATAAATATCATAGATACAGAGAGATAAATACAAAGGACATATATGAAAGACGAGGACTATCATAAATAATGATATTTTAAGAATTATCTTTTGTCTAATTTAGATTATTTCTAATTATAAATATCATATGTAATATAATTTTTATGTTAAAATGATGTAATTTTAACATTAAATATAATTTTAATTTCAATTCATTCGCATCATGAAAAAAATATTCATTAGAATATTTTATTTATTTTATTCATAATTTAATTATCAATATATATTTTAATTTATTAATATTTTTATATTATAATTAAAATATTCATTTTAATTTATTTATTTTATTAACATTTGTATGTCATAATATTTAATTATCACCATATATTATAATTATCAATATATTAAATAAATTAAAAATAATAATTTTAATAAATTAAATCTTTATAAATATATATATATAATAAAATTAAAATATACTACTAAATACCCTTAATTTAAATTTATAATAAATAATTAATATTCTTATAAATAAAGACAAAAATAATAATTACAAATTAATTTTATTTTATTTTATTAATTATATAATAATATAATAAAATTAAAAAAATAAAAATCCTCTCCATACTAAATATGATATAATGAATAATAAACACTAAAGTTGGTGTTATATTATTCTCATATCATTTTTATGTGAAAAATTGATGTATAGATTAAAGAATTTTAATATTATTTTTACATCAAATATGATATTTTAATGTATAAATTAAAGATGCTCCAAGGGACTCTTGAATGTCACCATTTATTCAAACGCGACCTTGAAGATGATTGCTTGGAAAAAAAATTCCACTTTTTATCATCAAACTATTTAACTATTCACTATCTATATAATGATTAATGTATGAAACATTGTCATTATAAAATATAAAGATTAAATTTTAATTAATAATTAAAATTCTATTTTTTTCTTATATATTAATCAATGTTTGAATTAATAAATTAACATCGTAATTTATTTTTTCTATATTGATCCTGAGACAAACTGACGGAGACGTTGAGAGAACGTTTCGCTTTTTTACCAATATTCACTACTTATATGAAAAAAAAGAAGATTTTCATTACATATAAAATTAAGTTGGAAAATTTAAAAAATGAAAGAAATAGTATATTATTTTCAAAATTTGTTATATAACTAATTATAATGATATTATTTTAAATCAAGTAAAATTTCAAAAAAGGAAAATCGCGATTTTGGTTGGTTCTTTTGATGTC
>JBBUKS010000065.1:8746218-8763382 GCA_038050645.1 Hedychium gardnerianum
ATTAGAGTGTATTTTCTCATATTTAACATATGTGTCTCTATAAAATATTATAAAATCATAGTAATAAATGAAAAAAATCTAGTTTCATCACAACACTTAGGCAGATTATTCTAACTCTTCTCTTATACACAAGTTCGAAACATAGCCGATGTAGAAAAATTTACTTATCATAATAGCATTATTTATTATTTTAAAATACCTTCTACAAAATGTTATTTTCTGCATTATCAAATGTAGTCAAATATATTTTTCATGTATATTATAAAAGTGAGCGACACTTTTTAAAAAAAAGAAAGTATAAATAGCACGACTAATAGGAAGATATTTGAAACATCTAAAATTAATTATTCATATTGACAACATGAGTAAAAATTTGATTAAATTAAATAAATCGATTAAATTTAAAAATTCAATTCAATTATTTTGATTTTGATTTTTTTAAAAAAAAAATTCTGTTTTTCAATTAATTCAGTTTTAATTTTTAAATTCTTTATTCGATTAAATCGAATAAATCAAATAAATTAAAATAAAAAAATAGAATCAGTAAATTGTTTATTATTTGATCATTATTAAATAAATTTAATTTCAATTTCAATTAAATCCATCATTATTAAAAACAATTGATTAATTCAATTTTTGATTAAATTAATCAATATTTTATTAATTTAGTTCATTCAATTTTTTTTAAAAAATTTGATCAATTTAATTAATTTAAATAAATTTAATTTTAACTAAATACTCATCCTCTAACTAACTACCATCTATATATAAATGTCTTATGATTATTACTCTAAACATTAGAATACTGATCATTTGAATAATCCTCCATTAACGTTTTCTGATTTATTTTGATGATCGGTGAAAAACTTTCGTGGACTAGACTGATCATTTCATTTCAGATCTAATGTTATCCGACATGATTAATTATTTTTTTTAAACAAAATATTATTGTATTTTATGAGATGAAAAATATTAATTAAAATTTCTCAGCCTAGTTTGCTACCTCTCATCGAGAGCCGATTTAGATATTTATTATAATTTTTCTCACATGCAAAGAAGAGGAGGCAAACCGAAGGTCAATCACCAACCCAAAGATCAGAGCCACTACGGACCGCCACGATGGCGGCCACTATTCCCGGCACCGGCGCCACGGCCACGACCCCAGTAGCCATCTTCTCCTCCTCCACTTCCACTTCCACTTCCTGCCCAACCCTTTTCCCTCCTCTCTCCGTACTGTTCCTCTCCCCCCCACTCCCCGTCCGTCGCCTTCGCTTCTCCCTGCCCTCCCCTTCCCGCAGCCCCATCGTCGTCCGGTCCGGCCCCGGCGGAGGAGGATTCGGTGGAAGCGATGGAGGATCTGGAGGCGGAGGAGGCGATGGAGGGGAGAATGGCGACTCGGGTAAGAAGAACCGGGCCGAGGCGTTGCTCGTGCTGGCGGAGGCCCATCGGACTCTGGAGAGTCTCCCGAAGGACTTATCCGCCGCGATCGAGAACGGAAGGGTCCCCGGGTTGATCGTCCGGCGGTTCTTTGAGCTCGAGAAGTCGCCAGTCTTCCGGTGGCTGCTACAGTTTGGGGGATTCAAGGAGCGGCTCCTCGGCGACGACCTGTTCTTAACTAAGGTCGCCATTGAATGCGGCGTTGGCATCTTCACCAAGGTTCTTCATTCTATCTCTTGCTTGATGGCCGTTCTTCCAAAATGTGGTCTCCGAGATGGAGGCGGCCATTTTTGTCTTCTTCTACAAAGTATTCTGTCCACACTCGTTGAAGCTTTAACTAAACAACTTTAATGATTTTTTGTTGACTATTACATATTTTATTCTCTATTATACGATGTTGTCAGATTGAAGTTAGTCGTGAACTTTATTGTTCATCCTGAAATTCGATTTGTTTTGTTCCTTTCGCTCACCTCCTTCTGAAGCTGAGTCGATCCCTTCGTCGCCAAACCTGGTGTCTCGATTGCGTCCATGGCCTTAGTGTACCGCCTCGCGCGCTGCCTCATCCCTGCGCCGCACAGAAAGGAACCACAGAGCAACGCGCTCTCCCCTGCTGTCATCGTCTCTGCATTTCTCAACGACTTGCAGACACCGCAAGATCGGTTAACCTGACACCACACCGTCTCTGCTCAAGTCCCGGTCCTCCTGTCGAAGCTCCGCGTCTACAGCCGCTCCGTCACAGCCACGGTGCACGCGAGCTCCCCCTCCCTCCTGCCACCGATCTCATAGCTATCCCTTGCCGATGCTGGCAGGAGGCGACTTCATCCCTCCATCCTCCACCACCGGTGAGCATCCGGTGGACGCAACTTTAGCTGGTCAGTCGCCTGCTCCCTTGCTGTAGAAGCACTTGCTGGAGGCGAAGCACCCAATTGCGGGCTCCCATTGCTCCAGTGACGACATCAACGAACTCGTCCACAACCCTAGATCGAGTTAGGACCGAGTTTCCTCCATGCAGATGATACTGCAACTTTAATTTGGTTTTGTAGATTAGTCCGACTAATCTGGAGCTAAATTACTTCCGCTACAGTAAACAGAGTGAGAAAATATTTGAGCCCTCTAGAGGTGGACATCATCCCAGCACCCGCACAACAATCTTTGGCAATAACAGAATAAGCTCGCATTACCCTAGGAAAGTTGTTTCTCATTTTAAAATTACTTTTATTTAATTTAGTTGGTTATCAAATTTTCTTCATCATTTAGCTCAATTTTCTCATAAATCCTAGTTGTTCTCCCTAACCACAGAAAAAGTTAGTTTAGCCTTCCTTTGACTTGTTGTAGTTTAATTTATCACTGCAACAAAATAATATCTTTGTAGTTATTTGTACCTTTAGTTTACTAGTATTACAAATTTTATAAAATTTATTACCACACTATGAACTCTTAGGTCGTACAGTTCAACACACAATAGACCTTATTCATGGATCACAACTACTAAATAGGCAAATCGAAGCATTTATAGACAAGGGCTTTATTAGAAAAAATATGAGTTCATAGGCTATCCCTGCATTGTTGACACCGAAAAAAGATGAATGTTTATGGTTTTCTACATCTAGATTTAGCGACACTCTCAAATTAATGATAAGAACTAAATGATTCTTTAAAATTGGCCTACGTAGTGAGTATCATTAGATTCGGAGTAGGTTAGAGATAAATAGAAGATCATTTTTAAAACATAAGATGAACTATATTATCTTTTGGACTTCTAAATGCCTGAAGTACATTCATGAGGGTTATGAATCAAGTCCTACAACTCTAAATAGGAAAGATTTTGGTAGTCTATTTTGATGATATCGTGATATATAGCAAGAGGACAACACACATTTGGGAAAATTTTTGATAGTGTATTTTGATAATATCTTGATATATAGCAAAGAGGCAAAGAGCACAATACCAACCTAAAACACATCCACTTAGTCTCCAAGACTCTTTAGACCAAAAAAAAAAATTTGTTAATTGAAGAAATGCTCTTTTTTACAACCTTAGTTTCTCTTCCTTTGAATTATCATCTCGACAGTGGGCATTTCGATAGACCTGACAAAATTTGGGTAGTCAAGCATTAGCTTGAATCCCATACCCTACAAGTGGTTCATTGCTTCCATGACTTAATGACCTACTGATGCTTCATCATAAATTTTAGTACCATTGTAGCTTCCATTACGAATTATCTTAAGAAAGGGTTGTTTCATTGGACTAAGTCTGCCACTTTGGCATTTCAGGAAATCGAAGAAAGGATGCCCCTTTGGCATTTCAGGAAATTGAAGAAAGGATGACTAATACTTCTGTCCTCTAACATTCTAATCTCTCTAAACCATTTGAAGTAGTCTGTATTGCATTTGGGTAGGGATCGAAGGTACCCTTAGCCAAAAAGAGAACTCTATTATATTCTTTATTGAAAAACTCAATGAGACTTGGGAATGCTACTCCACATATGATGAAAAGATTTACATTTATCCAAGCTCTAAGGCATTACCGCTACTACTTATTACTAAATGAATTGATATTGCACTTTGACTATAAGACACTTAGTTACATTTAGTCACAAACAAAATTGAGCGCTAAGCACACTAGGTGGGTTGAATTCCTCCAAGAGTATATGTTTGTCTTAAAACACAAACTTAGAAGGGATAATAAACCTGTTGACACATTATGTCGAGTAGTAGTTGTTGGTGCAATCATGCTCCAACTTGGTCCAGATAGATCAAGATGTTTTGATTTTTGGGTAATGTGTTGATGTTTGTGCAGTGTGATTGAGTCGAGTGTTTAAGTCACATTGATATGTTAAGTAGGTTAAGATTGATTGGATACTTACATTGGAAGTCAAGTGGATCAAGGTTGACTAGACACTTGGCAACGTGAGAACTTCAACTAGTGTTGGGAAGTGGAAAGTCTAACCAGGGTTGACATTGAATGAAGTCCAGCAAGGGGGGTCAAAGTTCACTTATACTTAGTAAGGGTCAAAGTTCACTTATACTTAGTAAGTAAATGAAGTCCAGGTAGATCAAGGTGGACCTAAGGTAGTGAAAGTTTTGGTGGGTCAAGGTGGATTTATGGTGGAAGTCTTGGCGGGCTAAGGCTAGGCAAGTGGAAGTTTTGGTAGGTCAATGTGGACTTAAGGCTTGGCAAGTGGATGCCCTAGCGGGTTAAGGTGGATTTAGGCTAGGCGAGTGGAAGTCCTAGTGAGTGGCAAATGTGGACCTAAGATTGGGCAAGTGGAAGTTATAGTGAGTCAAGGGTGGTGAGTTAAAGGTGATTGATATTGGGCAAATGATGAAGTCCTGGTGGCTAGGCCTCTAGGCAGACTAGGAAGTTTTAGAGATAAGGTCTCTAGGCATGGGAAGTTTCGAGGCAAGGCCTTTTGGCAAGAGGACCCGTACTTTGGATTTGAGGCTTGGCCTTAGAGTTGGTTGGAGTCGATGATCCAGTCTAATTGACTGAAGGTTGGTTTTAGTGGGTTGATGGTTGAGTCGGTTAGGCAATTGACTCAGATTGGATTGCTAGTGAATAGAATGTTTTTGTTTGTAGGTCAGTCGATTATCTCATGATTAATCGATTGTTTGATAAAAGCAGAGAAAGAAAGCTTTCAAGGGGGATTTTGGCTACCAAACACTTGAGTGTTTTTTAGCAATCAAATGCGACTGAAATAAAGCAACAACAAGTGAAAGCAAGACAAACAAGATGATCATGTATTGTTAGATCATCTTGTTGCAGTGCTGTAAGCTCAGGCTGTAAGAGGTTCCTCTACCTCTGTAAGGAATCTAAGAATAAGTATAGTGGCATTTCGAGAGTGACTCACCAACGAGTTATAAGCCCTAGAGTAGAAATGAGGGTTTTGAATCACATTGAAAGCCAAGTGTTTTGTATTGCTTTGTACTTATGTTTATGTTTTGATATTCTACTGTGTACTAATGTAATTATAGACATGAACAAGTGACACGAAGAACTTGGCTATTTACCCCCATCCCCCTCAAGTTCATGAACGATTCAATAGTAGCTACCCTACACAGGATATAAATCATGATAATAATAGAATTTGAAGACTTTACGGATGAGTACCCTATATTCCTTGACTTTGGAACAATTTTAATGACATCCAAAATGGAAGCCGTCATAATTTAGTGGAAATTGTGATTGAGGATGGTGCCCACTTGTGTGTTCTTATATACTACTTAGAGACCTTTAATATGGGAGTTGCACTTAGGAGGAATCACAAGATATTTTAGAAATGACAAGACCATACCCTTGCTTTATACATATTTCGTTGACTATCCTTGATATGAGACGTAGCTATGGTCGTATCATAGTGTCACAAATACCAAAAAACTAAAGCAATCAAGCAAAAGCAAAACATAGGTCTCTACACACCTTTATACCAATTCCTTAGGAGACATGAAAGAACTTGGTATAAATTTTATTTTAGAACTTCCCAGACAAATCGAAGTTTGGTTGCATCTTAGTTGTTGATAAAGTTTTTAAAATGACACATTTTATTCCATGCAATAAGATAAATGATGCATCTCATGTAGCTTTATTTTTTCTTGAAGATATTGTTAGATTGCATGGATTTACCCAAATCGATAGTGTTAGATAGGGATATCAAGTTTGTTAGTTATTTTCGAAGATCATTTAGAACACAACTCAAATTTTCACTAGCATTTCACCCCTAGAAATTAAGATCGTTATCTATTGTTTAGGAAATTTACCTAGATGTCTAGTCCGGAAAAAATTAGGGAGTTCACTTATAAGATTCATTCTACGGGTAAAAGTCCATTTGGCCATCTAGGTGTCTAAACCTTGTCAACCAATTATTTATTTAGTTTTATGACCAACCATTTTTTTACCAACCACCTCCCACCCTTTTGAATAAGCTGAGTGCTTCTCTAAGCATATTCAAGAGATAAATGCAGATGTTAGGGGAAAACTTGCAATGGGAATAAACTTTATTAAATTCATATAAATACATATCATAGGCAAAAGGAATACAATGTAAGAGACTATGTCCTTATCCGCATCTGCCTTCATCGATTTCCTAAAAACTCCCCCCAAAATTTTATACTGAGTAGGTTGGTTCTTTCCATATTGTGAGAAAAATAGTCCAAATGTTTATATTATTGAATTACCACTTAAATTAAGCATTAGAATAATTTTCAATATAGAAAAAAAATGATAAACCAGGTAACACCGAACCTGGGACGACCGGCCCGGCCCCATGGAAGTTTTCCATCGGCCGCTAGGATAAATCAGGAAGCGCTCGCGGCCCAGAAGCCCAGCATCCCATGGTTGCACGCCCCATTTGGAGGAAAAATCTCCGCAAATACGCCGTAGTTGGGGATCGAACCATGGGCGCCTGCGTGACAACTTGGCACTCTTCCGTTGCATCGTAGCCCCGGGGGCATAATTTTCAATATAGAGATTTAATATTATATCGACATTAGAGCCCTCTTTATTTATTGATTTTCCCACAGGTAATACGCCAACCACTTCGAAGCCAACTCTTCCTCTTTAAAGTCAACCCATATTATTGAGAGGGTATTGGTATATAAACAATATTAGTTCCCTATAGAAGCAGTAAAAGTTACTTAGTTCATAGGAAAAGACTCCTATGTCTCTTAGACATAAAAGAGCATACCTCACAGAAGAATGATTGATAACACATGATACCCAATTTTTATTTACTGAGATTCCACAAGAGGTGGCATAACCATTTTCCAAAGAGACACATTTGCCACAGAGACAGCCCTGATCATCTGCTTTGCATGCATTTGCAAGACTTGATGGAGGTAAGTTCTTTTTTAGTACCGGAGAATGACGTAGCTATGAATTTGCTATTTAAATTATTAGGGTTTTAAATTGTATTATTTAAATTTTTAAAAGGGTTATTTAAATTATGAAGTTTATTAGAGTTTTTGGGATTATCAGATAACTCAGCCATCTTTTTACAAAGAACTGATCATACTCATAGTTTATAGAAGTGGTTAAAATCCCTTGTATTCTATTCTCCATTATCTTTCAGTTTAATAATATTTTTTCCTTCATATTAGCTGAGTATCTGAGACTTGGGAGTTGCATTATAATGGTAATATCATGATAAGGATACCTATATGTTTTCAATATTTATGCCTTGTATATTTATCCAATAATAAAATGTGTAGAAAAAGAAAGTGTTTTAGTTTTGTTTTGGGGTTGGGGTGGTGGTGGTGGTGGTGATCGAGAAATTAAAGTAGATAGAAAGAAATTAAGTAGACAGAAAGAAATCAAGTAGATGGAATGGAATAGAAGGATTATATACAATGAAGAAGATTCATGTAGCTTACCCTAAATAGTTTGAAGAATGCTTGATGATGATTTATACCAAACATAGGATGCAAATATCAAGCATAAAGTAGGCGTAGATATTTTTTATTTGGTTGAGGTGAAGTCTCCTATGAATGATTTGTTAATCAAAATTAGATTTGAAGCTCTCAAGGTAATCTTAATTTTTTTTAAAAATGTATAATTAATAGTTGGTTTAATAACTACTTGTGATGTATATCTAGTTACGCAGGTTCTTAATGATTAAGAAATTACAAAAGTATACATTATTGGCAACATATTCACTTTTCATTATTGAAAGCCTCTATACCAAATTGGCCCCTCAATACCATATTGACCCCTTAGCTATGAGAAATGTTTCATAAGGTCCTTTTATTTCACTTAGGTGACTGAGCCTTTAGGCAATGCTATAAATTTAATTTGATGACACATAATAGACATTATAGTATGCCTTCTAGGCATTTACTTTTATCCTGATCGGTACAAATGTACAATTACTTTGGTTAGCCCAAAACAATGACTAATTTAACTGGGCATGAAGGTACTTGAATTTTTTTCTATTTAATTTTCTATTTTCATGTTGATTATGATGTTTATGTTGAAGGTGGTGGTGGTTGATAAATTAAGTAGATAGAGCAGAAGTATTATATGGTTAGGTTTGAGCCAACAGTGGAGAGAAAAGATTCATGTAGCTTGCCCAAATAGTTCAAAGAGTCACAACTTATTAATGATGATTTAAGCCAATCATGGGATGTGAATAGATCAAAATAGAGTATGAAGAGATATTTTTTATTTGGTTGAGATGAATTTTGCTAAGAATGATTTGACAATGAAAATTAGATCTGAAACTCTAAAGGTAATCTTAATTTTTGTTTAAAACATGTGTATTCTTGGTTTGATAACCAGTTGTGATGTATATCTGGTTACAGTTACACATACTCTTAATGATTACGAAATTACAAAAGTACACGTTGTTGAGAACATATTCACTTTTCATTAATAACAGCCTTAATACTACAAGTCCCTTAACTCTGGGAAATGTTTTAAAAGTTCCTATTATTTCACTTAGGTGACTGAGCTTTTAGGCAAGGCCATTGAATTTCCTTTGACGCTAAATAATAGACATTATAGTATTTTTTGCTAGGCATCTACTTCTGTCCTAATTACTACAAATGTACAATTATCCTGTTTAGCAGAAAATAATGATCGATATAAAGAGCATTAAGCTACCTGAATTTTTTTTCTATTTAATTTTTTTCAAATAGTTCAAAAAATCATAACGTAATGATGATTTATGCCAACCATGGGATATGAATAGATCAATAATAAAGTCAGCATAGATATATTTTTCATTTGTTTGACGTGAATTTTGCCAAGAATGTCTTGATAATGAAAATTAGATCTGAAGCTCTCGAGGTAATCCTATATTTTTCTGTTGAATGTGTATAATTAATATTTGGTTTAATGATTACTTGTAATGCATGTTTGGTTACATGTACTCTTAATGATTAAGAAATTACAACAGTAGATGTTGTTGGCAAAAGATTCATTTTTCATTGTTAAAATCCTTAATACCATATCGGTACTTTAGCATTAAGAAGTGTTTCAGAAGTTTATTTTTTCACTTTGATGACTGATAGTTTTGTCAATGCCATTGAGTTTACTTTGTTGTCACATAAAAATTATTGTAGTATGCCTGCTAGACATCTACTTTTATCCTAATTGGTACAAATGTACAATTTTCTGCTTAGCCCATTACAATAATTGATTTAACAAATTGAAGAGAGCATGAAGATACTTGAATTTTCTTTTGTATGAGTTTCCTATTTTCATGTAGATTATTATGATTATATTGAGTGGTGGCTGAGAAATTAGATAGATAGAGAAGAAGGATTATATTGTTGAGTTTGAGCCAACAATGGAGAGAAACGATTCATGTAGCTGGTTCTAAATAGTTTAAGAATCACAGCTCAAATGATTTATGCCAACCATGGGATGCGAATAGATCAAAAATATAGTGGGCGTTAAATATTTTTTATTTGGTCGAGGTGAATTTTGCCAAGAATGACTTGATTATGAAAATTAGTTCTGAAGCTCTCAAGGTATTTTTTTTTAAAATGTGTATAATTTATATTTGATTTAGTAACTACTTGTTATGTATCTCTAGTTGTACACGCTCTTAATGATTTAAAAATTAGAAAAGTACATGTTGTTGGTAACATATTAACTTTTAATTATTAAAAGTCCCAATATCACATCGGTCCCTTAACTATGATAAATGTTTCATAAGATTCTCTTGTTTCACTTAGGTGATTGTACTTTTAGGCAATGCCAATGAATTTACTGTGACAATGCATGTCAAACATTGTAGTATGCCTGCTAGGAATTTACTTTTATTCTAATTGGTGCAAATGGACAATTATTCTGGTTAGTACAAAACAACTATTGATTTAACTGATTTAAAGAGCATGAAGCTGCCTGAATTCTTTTCTATTTAAATTTTCTATTTTCTATTGTCTTTGATGATTATGTTAATTAAATGTGACATATACACAGTCAATAATCACTTCATATGTCTGTTCATTTCTGGGCTACGAATTTGAACAAATTTCATTGTTCAATGACTTGAAATTTAATATTCTTGGATCTATTTGGTATATTGATTTAGGCTTTAGGGACCATTTTCATAATCCTATTGAAAGCAATTTTCATTTATTATTAATTTTTAGGTGTTAGCTGACCCCACCTAGTGGGATAAGACTTGGTTGTTGTTGTATTAATTTTGAGGTGCATCCAGAAGTAAAGTGTGAAGGGAGGGATAGGGCTTATGGGTTTGTAGCTGGAAGAGGACTATTTTTGGTTCATTGTTTACAATTCCTGAAAAATGGACATTTTGGAAAAAAATTCATAGTTGCTCTGACTAATTATGAAATAGTTATTCCTTGAAGTTTCAGGGACTAGTGCAGTCATTTGTCGGCCTATCTAAACAGCAGCCATATATGAAATAGCAATTCGTTTCATCTTTCCTAAGCAAACAGCAGAAGTGATATCATTGCTTGGTTCATCTAAGGACAGTTGATATTCTTTCCATCCAGATTTGGCATTGCTCTAGTTGGTTTGAGTAAATTTAGTTTGCTTGAATTATCATTTTAGAAGTGAAATTATTTATTATATATATCCTGTATTAGAGTGTAAAATAGGCAGGGATATCATGACAATCTTCTTTTAAGAAAATAATACAATGAAATAATTACATATTGTCTTTCTGGCTTTGTATGTTTTGGTGTCCTTTCTTAAGTGTTTGGTGACTAAAAGTTTTCCTAGATTCTTTACAGCATGACATGGATTTCACTTGCAGATTGACAAAATGTACACTTATCTTCTACCTTTTATGGCATTTGTTCAAGTTCTTAACCAAATGACTTCTTAGATAATGGAAAATAGGTGGGTCAGTCATGACCTGGATCACACTTGCAGATTGACTTAGCACACATTTACCTTCTAGTCTTTATGACATTGTCCAAGTTTTTAATGACATCTTTTCTTAGATTCCATGCAGTCTTATTTTCAATTTATATATTGTTAATTCATATCTTTATTCCTAAAAGAATCTTGTTTTCCACTAATTCTGATCTCTTGGGCTTACCCAGACAGCTGCTGAGTGGGAGCGTCGCAGAGAGAAGTTTGTGAAGGAACTGGATTTCGTTTTTTGTGATGTGGTATGGCTTATTTTGGTGAAGTTTCCTTGATAGCCTGTTTCAGTAATTTTACTGTTTATAGATGGAACATTGGCCTTTTTTCCTTTTCATTTGAGGATGATTCATCTTCTTAGTTATGGCATCTAGATTTTGGATTTATATATGTGAGGAAAAGAGGGGAGAATTGCTACTAGATTGTTGAAGTGAGATAGTCACTTTGGAGGAGAATGCCTTGCACGAGTCTTAAAAACCTAGGACTCTCCCATGTGAGACTTGGGTGTGGGTGGGATTTTAGGGAAAACCCGATTTGACCTAATTTCATTTGGGGTATATAAAGATTGGCGAACCCAAAATTTTCAGGTTGGAATGGGTTTTGATGGGTTTGACTATAGGGTCAACCATACTTATTATTTATCTAATAAAATAATAGTGAAAAAATATAGAGAAAAGAAAAGAAGATTTGCTTATGGCTTTATCAACTTTAAAAAAGTTTATGGTAGGTCCTTAGACATCTCTTTTGGGGTTTTATTGAGAAGAAAATAATAGTTATCAATTACATTGATGTGATAGGTAAGGCAATGTTATTATTAATGCTAGAGTTATTGCGAATGTGACAAGTGATGATAAATTGTGAGAAATTAGGCTGAATTTGATGATATATTTAAGATTTTATAGCTAGAAGAGTTGAAGCAATTAAAGTCTGAAGCTACAATGAATAGGAGAGACCCAATAAAATGTTAACCATTGTGATAAAAAATGATTTAATCGATTTATATGCTATTAATGATGTTGCCTTGCATAGATTTCGACCAAGGGATAAAAAATCATGCAGCTGACCCTCAATAGTTGGTACAAAGATTTGATGATGATGATAATGATGTGCTAGCCATCTGGAAAAAAACATGGAAAAAAATTAAATCCTAAAATAATTTAATTTTGTGGCTTATAACAAGTCATAACAATTAAATCCTAAAATATTTGATTTTTGAAATCGTCTACTTAGGCCTATGTTCTCTATGTTGTGTACTGGAATGAAAAGTATGATATACAATGACGCCTGAGTTGAACTGTTAGGAACATAAAAGAAACCTTTTGTTTCGAAGATTTTCATCATGATAAACAAATACATAGTGATTTTGGTATTTGTAAACAACATACGGTAAATGTAGACAAGGGGCCTTGCCTTTTCCTAATACTTGGCTTTGCTTATCGAAGTTTGAATTTTGGAAAGTTGGTTCAAATACAAAATATTGATATCCTCAAAATTTATCATCTGTTTTGGTCTTTTGAGTATGTTCTCTTCTTGTAGTAAAGTAGACTGAACTCTTGTACCATGCCGAAACGGTGCAATCGAAACATATTGTTCAATAAATTATTGAAACACTAAATAACATGGGTAATTTCTCATGTGCATCCTGTGTTGATCGTGCTAATGAGGAATGTGACGTAGTGACATTGACAAGTGTTGACATGTTCTCAGCTGCCTTAAGATAAATTTTTGTTATTTCTGTTTATTCTCTGAAATTCTAATTCAAGATATTATCTAATTCCTATAATTATATTTTTATCAATAACTAAGTTAAGTGGATGAAAATTATAATGATAAAACTTATATAAATTAATCTCCATAGTAATTTTAAATTGAATTTCTATTTGATATTTGTCTCATTAGAAGTAGAAAATCTAATTGAAAGATAATTAAATGAGTAAAATTCATTTAAATTTATCTTTGTATGCTTTTGCTCATGCCAAATAAGTATTGAATATTGGTATGATATAATACAATAATGTTTACTTCAATTGATTATTTTATTCCTATTATATTTTATTTTTATAAGTAAATAAAACTAAGTGAAAGAGCATTTTCAACCATGAATCCATCTAAATTCATCTCAAGATGCTTTGATACAAGCCAAAGCATGTTGAGTTTTAGTACAACACGGTGCAGGAATTGTCCCATTTCATTTAGGACTGAGACTATGGCATGAAATAATACTTTAAAGTTTAAACTTTACTCTTGTTGTCTTTTCTTTTTTCTTTTTCTCTCTCTTTCCTCTCTCTAATTCCAATTTACCAGTGACACTATGCATTGACACTCTAGCACAGAATTGAAACTCCAGTATGTGTCGAGATTTCAATTAAGAGTCTACTACCCTTATAAATATTTTCATATTAAGAGTCTAGATGTAAAACATTTAATGAACATCAGCATGAAAATCATAAAATGCTTGATTGTTGCTAGAAAAGGCAACTTCTATCAACACAATGACTAGCTTGTTGGCTATTTTGAACATTTCAGTGTGCTCTACACTGGTTGGTTTATATAAGCTGCACCATGATGATTTGTTCTCATTGCATGATTATTATTGTTGCTTAGGTAATGGCCATAGTTGCTGATTTCATGCTTGTGTGGCTTCCTGCTCCAACGGTTTCTCTCCGAGCACCTCTTCAGTTAAACACTGGACCAATTTCAAAGTTCTTCTATAGCTGTCCGGATAATGCCTTTCAGGTAAATGTTGCTATTATACTTGTTTATAAATTTGACAAATTATCTATTTGTCTGTATCCATAAATGAAAATTCTTTTCTTACCAGATTGCTTTATCTGGAACAACGTACTCGTTCTTGCAGAGAGTTGGTGCAATTGTGGTAAATTACCTACATTTTTTGATTAGTTGCTTATGGTTAACTTATTCTGACTGTTCCACTAGACTTTCGTGCTTGACAATCCTTAAATAGTTCTTTGAATTGCTCTCACCTCTTTTGCAGAGGAATGGTTCTAAGCTTTTTGTTGTTGGGACTGGTGCATCTCTGGTATGCTATATACTTCTCCAATTGTAGAACATTTTCATAATTCTCAGTTACTTTTGCTAGATATCATGTTTTTTTTAAACTATGGGTTTTAGGATCTTTTTAAAGTTTTTTTGCACTTTGTCAGAGTTTACCTAATATATACTTCTATAGTCGATTGAGGATGATATATGATGTAATTATATTTATGATGTATAATATATATGATATTTAGTAAACTGTGTGGGGTTGATTTTTTTTTAATTTTTTATATGAAAATCCCACCCAACCTGACCTTGAATTGGTAACCTAAAGTTACAAATTGAAGCCCTCGAAAACCTTCTCGGGTCGGTTTGGATAAGTTTTTTGGGTCAAGTGGAGTAGGTCATATTTTTTAACCCACCCATAGTGGAGCACCATGAAGTAGGACTTCATCTTGATAACTATGTGATAAGATAAAAATCTTGAGATTATATGTGGACTTTTGCAAATATGGTAGTTTGAAGATTATATGATAGCTGATTGGTTTACCGAATTAAGAGTTATTTGCTAGGACTTCCTATTTTGTGTTTCTTATTTTCTTTTCTTTAGAACATAAAAGTTGTGCATTGTTGTTACTTTTGGTATTGCCTTGATAAAAATAGGCAGTTATCATATTAAGAAGAATTTACTTTTCTTTTTCTTATTTATACTAGTTGTGTACTCATCAGGTGTGTACTCATCAGGAGGTTGAATAAGATAATCTTCTCCTCTAGGTAGCCGGGTTCAAAAATTGATCACTGTTCGGACTAATAGCCAACTTACTTTTTAATTAGTTAGATTAGATTTCTAGTACAAAAGAATCAGAAAATTTCCTTTTATTAAAAGGGGAATTAGCCAGGTCTTTTCCCCACCTCTCATTCTTTACTTTAGTTCAAGTTTGTTTTAAAATACTTAAATTGGTATGTGAAAAAATAGACTAATTTAGTAGCTTTTGTTCAATTTCTCAGAGTCAAATTCTCATAAGTATGAGTTAAGCAAATGACTTATTTCATATAAAGGACACAATAAGATAAAGACCCCCTTTAACCTCTATTTTGATTGATTGATTGGAGCCCCCGAGGCTATGGTGCAGTGACATGGCACCCAAGTTGTCGCCCAGACACCCGCGGTTCTATCCCTAGCTATAACACATTTGCAGGGATTTTTCCTCCAAATGGGGGCGCAATCAAGGGATGTTGGGTTTCTGAGTCGCTCTCCATAAGCACCCGATTTACCTTGGCGATCGGTGAGAAACTTCTGTGGGGCCGGATTGATCGTCCCAGGTTCGACTGTTACCTGATTTATTATTTTTTTTTGATTGATTGATTGGACATCTCTCATAAGGAATCGAAGGAAGATGTGATGATTTATTTTAGAAAATCCCACTAAAAATACACATTTCTGTCAAATTAGTTTTTCTTAGAGTCCTAGTACAAACTAAGACAACAACGAGTTCTTTGACCTTGGGGTGTGGAGCAAAAAAATTATTGATAATCTAAGATAAGGTCACAAAGATGAGTTGTCACGCCCCACAAGAGCTAGACTTGCTGTGAAGCTAGTTTGGCTCACCGCGCATGAGCTGTAATAATGTCAGAGCAAAATATATGCAAAGGCTAATTAAACTAATTAAATTCATGTCTTTGAATAATCTTCACTGGTACTATGCATAAAACCTAGCCAATAATTTGGAGGTCAAAAACTCTAGAAGTGTGCATGAAAATACAAAATGGATACAAAAAAAAGAAGTGCGAGATGTAAAATATCTTATAAAAGAATCCAATGAATAACAAATAATCAATGTTATTATGTTCCACCCAATACGAAGTATATCATAAATATATATAAAGGGTGAATGACATGACGAGCAATCACCTGGAGATATATCTTATAAAAAAAGGATGAATAACCCACAATCCACCCAGTGAGATATATATCTCATATAAAATAACTAAAGCTTACAAACGCGTAAAAAGTCTCAAAAACCCTTTTTAAGCACGGAGCTGAGGCTTGATAAAATATGTTGAACATTCATTACTTTGTTAATTTAGCATAATGGTCATGTAACTCTTTCACAAAGAGCCAAAGCTCTATACTACAAATAGTTACACAACTCTTTTAGAGGACGGAGCCGAAGCTCTAAATTACAAATTATCACGCAATTCTTTTAGAGGGTAGAATTGAAAGCTCTAAACTACAAGTAGTTATATAACTCTTTTAGAGAATGGAGCTGAAACTCTAAACTACAAGTAGTCATGCAACATTTTTAGAGGGTGAAATCGAAACTTTAAACTATAAGTAGTCACATAACTCTTTACAGGGCGGAAGCGAAGTTTTAAACTATAAGTAACTCATTCAATGTTTTATTAATTTTATTGAAATTTTTTTATATCAGTTTTCATAAGGTGATTCATGTTCCCTTAAAAGCACTATCCTAAGATTTCTATTACTTATCAAACTTAATATGTGTTATCTTAGTAACAATGGTATAGGAGCAAGAAGATCGGAAAAGGACCAGAAATTTAAAGATAAGTATCAAAGGCAAGAGTGTAGAGTGATTTTAAAATAAAATAAACCATTCCATGTTTATCACCCAACAACAACAACAACCAAGCCTTATCCCACTATGTGAGGTCGGCTATATGGATCCTTTTACGCCATTAGGCTCTATCCCTACTATATCATCATTTATATTTAAATAAATCTTATCTTGTTTTATTGTTGCTAACCAAGTCTTTTTTGGTCTTCCTCTTCCTCGTTTGATGTGTATTTGTCATTGTTTCACATCGCCTAACTGGGGCATTTATTGGTCGTCTAAGTACATGTCTGTATCATCTTAAACGTGTTTCTCGGAGT
>JBBUKS010000065.1:8763482-8773646 GCA_038050645.1 Hedychium gardnerianum
ACAACCATCATAATCATTTACACATCACTTACCTCCTTTTTAATTTAAACAAACCATCCAATTCAAATCCAACAACCCAAAATGAATATCACAATCCTTACCAGTGTTGATGGTGGTTGCCGGAAGGATCTGAAGTGGTCGGAGAAAGGAGCAGAGACCTGGCCAAAGCTTATCAGCAGCCCCTGCAGCTAGCCGGCATCACTATTTGTTGTCCAGGAAATGGATACATTCTCAGATCTACTCTAAGGTCAACTAAGACCTTCCATCAACCAAAACAACTTGAAGAAGTTGCAATTAAACATGAATCCTTACCTCCTTTACCTGTGGTAGATGGCCAGAGCTTGACCAGACTAATCGGAACAAAGAAATTCGACTGACAGCCGATACGGAAGTGCTAAGAACAAATCAAAGCCGAGCAGAATTGGCTAAGCAGAAAATTAGAGTCGGGGCAGTGTGGATAGTTGCTGTTGTGGCCGATGATACCAAAACTAAACATAACAACGATAATGGATCTGGCTTAGCTCTTACCGGTGGCGATTGTTGGCCGGAGTCGACAGCGGTCGGCAGTGACGGCTGGAGATGAAGAGTGGCAGTGGTGAATCGCGGCTGTAGCAGTGGAGAATCGCGGCTGCGGCAGTGAGGAATCATGATTGCAATAGTGACCGGGATCTGGCAGCGGTGAGGGTCGCGTCGATGAAGGGTGGTGCCACCTAACCGACGGCGGCGACAGCGTGGGTGCTGGATCGGGAGAAGAACAAAGGTCAACGATGGATTGAGGGAGAGAGAAAGGAAATCCGGCTTGTCACTCGGTTGTGGTTGGTGGAAGAGAGCTCTGGCGATCACCTTCCCTGACCGGAGATTGGAACGGTCGTCGTTGGCTGGCGGCAGTGAGGGATCGACGAATGGAGTCGCGGTGAGTTCAGGAGGAGTCAAAGAGAAATCGGGGAGATGATTAATTTCTAAACATTATAACCCTAGGTTAGCAATTAACCCTAAGTTCAAATGAAATTCATTAATTCTCAACCTAGGGTTTAATAACATAAATCCCAATTTAATGAAATTCAACTTAGGTTAATTAATTACAACCTAAACTTTAATCAATTCAATCAACTCCCAACTTAATTGATTTATCAAATAGGCCTTCTAAAAGCCTATTATTTATATCCCCGTGAACTCCTCAAATTAACTCCGATTAAATCTCGGAAATTTTTCTAAAAAAAATCCTTAAAAAATCTTTTCAACTTATTTCTTGGTTAATACACACTATTTTATATTACTTTATTTGCCGTATTTAATACATCTTGCCTAATAAACAAGATTCGCATACCTCATATAATTCAAAATCAAATGAGTCCAAAAGTCCATCCTTATCGAGTTTAGATATGTGCTTCTCATTTATATGACCCAAGCGATAGTGCTAGGGATGTGCTTGGTTTAAATCATTGGATTTTAACCGTTTTATATTTATGTTATAAACTGAGTATTCAAGGTTTAAAAATAGAGTCCATTTGTTAATTGTGCACTACAATAGAATATTTCATTTAAATGAATAGAACAACATTTGTTCTTTATTATAAATGAAAAATCTTTCTTGTCCAAACAAGAAATAGAAATAATGTTTTTAGTTAAAGCAGGCGCATAATAACAATTCTCAAGTTCTTTTGGGTTTCAATGCAAAAGACTTTGACTTGCCTTTGGTTTAGGTCTTACCCTTACCTTTAGGCTTGTGTTTTCCTTTACCCTTTTGCACCATCAATATGGTATTGGTCTTGGTCTTCTTAAGATTCTGTTCAGTAGTTCACAACATGCTTAACAACTCAGGCAAAGATTTGTCAATTTCATTTATGTTATAATTCATGACAAATTGACTATAATTTTTAGGTAATGATTGTAGAACTAAGTCAGTGGTTAACTGTTGGCCTAGTGGAAAGTCCAGCCTGTCAAGGTTCTCAATGTATCCAATCATCTTAAGAACATGAGTTTCTATAGGGCTTCCATATGTCATCTTACATTAAAATAAGGCCTTCGATACCTCAAACCTCTCATGCTTTGCTTAGTCTTGATAAAGTCACTTTAAATGTTCAACCATACCATAAGCATCCATGTTCTCATGTTGATTCTAAAGCTTAGAGTTCATGGTAGCAAGCATAAGGCATGATACATCCAAAGTATCATCTTGATGCTTTTTATAAGCATCATTATCAGCATGAGAGGCATTAGAAGTAGGTGGTTCAAGAATAGGCTGCTCTAGGACATAGAGTTTCCTTTCTTGCTTAAGGAAAATCCTCAAATTTCTATACTAGTCCAGGAAATTAGCTTCATTAAGCTTGTCCTTCTCAAGGATAAATCGCAGTGATAGAGTGTGTGACATATTTGCAGACATGGTAATCTACAACAATATAATTGTAGACAATAAGTATCATAAAATAGATCCACTTAATTAGGTCTTTGACTAAATGATTCTCCCATTAAATTGTAAGGTTGGTAGGAGCAAGTCATGGATGTGGGCGAACATAGTTTACCCACACTATAGCCCCAAACTCAATAGTGATTATATTTTAGTGGGTCAAGATCCATATTTTACCACATCTTAAGTTAGCTTTGGCTAATCGCCCAAAACTTGGCTATTTAGGTAGGTAATATTTACCAATTGCATCGAATGCAACTCTTGGATAATTAGGTAAACAATACAATTTGTTCTTTGCCCATCTAATTGTCATTCCTAACTTTATGGCTCTAAGTTCTCAATCTTACTGAGATAACCTAGTTAAGTCACACCCAATATTTGATAAGCTAGATATCACAATTATCCTATCACATTCTACCATGATAAATTGAGACACTTTACTTTGGCAAACTTGTCTACAATTAATCAAGGTAGTAATGAGTAGCAAACTTTGGTAGGCATCTTAAATTAACTTAATTTTAAAATTACCAATTTAACATGCATCACATACATTTATACTTATCTTAAGCAAGACATACATCAACATACATGACATAAGCAGAAAATAAACCTGACATGATTATGACCCATCTAATATGAACTTCTCAAGCTAGTGAGAGGATCGAAAGGTCAACCTAAGGAAATTGCATCTTCTCCAAGTGCTTCCTCGGTTGGTATATGTTATTGATCTTTTCTGTAGGATCAGAGAAACTCTAGAAGTTGGTGAATAGTGCATGTCACTTTTTCACTTTTCCAGAGAATATGCAACGAAAATAGAAAAGAAATAAAGACAAGGCTAACAACTTTGTTTTTACTTGATTCATAGCTCAGCGACTACTAGTTCAAGGCCCGCGATCGTCGATCACTTTCGTTGGGCAATTTACTAAAAAGTCTTCTTCTCTGAATATAAACTCGGAGATGGAGACTAATCTTTTACAAAAGGTGGGAACGGTAACACGTTTACCGACCCCAAAAAAATTACGTATAGAAAGATGAATGCAATTAATAAATTTTACCAACACAAAGAGGTATCCAAAGTGAAACAACGATGTCAGAGCAGAGTTTCTACATCGTAAAAGAATTTTGGAGTAGCATGGAAGTCGTTTGAGCATAGAAAAGTTGATCCGAAGCTGCTGGTCAAAGGATGCTTATATGGACTAATTTGGCTGTCTTAATCCCCTTTGAGGTGCCTAATACAAGCCTAATCCGATTACGTCGCTGCTTATCCACCTCAGGGCGTCTCAATCCCTTTGAGGCACTTGGATGTTGACGTGCACTGGCCAATCAGAAGCTGTCACCTCATCCTGCCATCTAGCTGGAACCACTTAGGGCGCCTGGAACCACTTAGGGCGCCTAGACCCTTTCCAGGCACCTGGATCAACCAATCCTGGTCATCTTCCAAGTTAGCATTCCTGCATCAAAAAGTTAGCATGCAAGCATAAGCTTATGAAAACATAACTTTGATAGTATTACGACTATCTGATCCTGACTTTCGGATTTCCAATGAAACCCTAGGTCGGACTGACGCCTACTATTCCCTCAAGAGGAATGCATCCTGACCCACTCTTCTTAGGAGAGTTTACCTATTGCCAAACATCTGATCCTCTAGACCTATTTGGACTTTTGCTTAGCATCCGATCTTAACCCTTGGGACTTCCCGCTAGACATCTAGTCCTCGACCCCCAGGTCTTTCCGCCTGATGTCCTCGACCCCCAAGGCTTCATGCTCGATGTCCTCGATCTGCCAAGTCTTCCTTCCTAGTCTCACGGACCAGGACTTCCTTGCCTAGCCGCAACTAGGGCTTCTTTGCCTAGCCGCAATCAGGGCTTCCTTGTCTAGCCTCAACTAGGACTTCCCTTGCCTAAAATCACTTAGGACTTCTTGGTTCAGCTACCTGAACACTTTAGTCAAGATCATTAGATAACAACAAACCTTAACTTTGAACCGTTACCAATTATCGAAACACATGTTCGATTAGCTGGTGCTTCCAGCACCAACATCTTCTCCTCAAGCATAACCCTCCAATCTTATACTATACTAGCACTATTTTAATTTGTATATTACACAACTAGAAGAAACTTTGAGTTACATTCAAAGGGAGTTGAATGAGAAGAGAAATTTTACAATTTGAGTAGAAGATAAAAGGTACGACACGCAGACCATATTAATATTACAACAACCATACACACACAATCTAATCAAATTGGTTAAAGGGTGATAACCATGCATCATGTCATACATCACATGCATTAAACTTATAAATTCATTTTATTATGATTCTAATTAATGATTTATGTGGGAAAACCATATGGGGTTCTAGGGGCAACGCCCTTGGCGGGGTCCAAGGGGTAGCACCCCTGGCAACAGTCCCTCTAGCCAGTTAGCAAGCAGGGGTCAAGGGGGCAGCGCCCCTTGCTAGGGATCAGGGCGAAACCCTTGAAAAAGTAAATGATTTCCTTAACTCATGGAATGAATTGCTATCATATTTTCCTTTGTCATTAACAATCAAATTTTCACAAACTATTCAAAATAGATTATTTCATTATTATAATCAAATCATAATTTCGATTATTGTACATAAATAGAATGATCAATATCTCATAATCCATTCACGATAGATTATCATAATCATATCAATCATAGTGAAAATCACTATCGTTTGATCAATCGAATGAAACTAGATTATAGTGCGTTCATATTATCGAATTAACATGAACACGCTACAATCATAACTGTTTAATCAAATTAAGCTATTTTTTCATACCAGATTAATAAAAACATGTTCATTTATATCAAATATAAAAGCAAACATAAGAAAATGATTTACTCGAATTCACAAGTGACTTTGATATCACTGTTGGGTTCCGAAGCAGAATCAAACATTAAAATACAATAGAAAAAGGAACCCGCCAGTGATTCAATCGAATTCTATTTAAACGTTTGTTAGGAAAGGTTACCTTCTATGTGTGAATCCTTTCTGAATCTGGAGAGTCAAGTCGAACTCAACACGATCAACACGTTAACGCTTCTATGGTATCCACACAAACACACCGCCATTGCCCGTCTCATAAGCACAATTAGAGTCTCTCACCGCCGCCTATCTCATGAGCACATACAGCCCATGTCACAGTGCTAGTTACTATATATAAGTTGAAATCAAACCCTAACTGTTAGTGTTGACATGATCTTATCCGATATGATTATGTCATATGACTTACTCAACTACCAAGTCTTATCTAATAAGACATTTTATTTTCTTTTCTTTTATCTATATACAAAATATAATGTGGGTATTAAAATTATGGCCTTTATTTGGTTTATGATAAAAGGTTTCATATTAATCATCTCATGATTGGCTCTTGGGCTAACACTAATAGTAGAACCGGTGCGATCAATAGAGCGGGGTGAATATCGATCCTCTTACTTTCTTAATTTCGTCATTCTTTCTATCAAAGTTAGTCGCAGCGGAAAATATAGATAATAACAAACAAGAAAAAAAAGAACTTAGAGGATTTATTTGGTTCCTAATCCCCCCCCCAGGGTTAGTACATCCAAGGCCTAAGTATGGGAGGTGCCCGTCCACGAGCATATCTCCTTTTTGGAACTTTTTCGGAAGCGGAGAAACCTCTTACAAGATTAAGTACAAGCACAAGTAGATAAAAGCTGAAGCACATAAACTTAATAAAAACAAGCCTTTTGTCGAGTTGATCCGGAAGTCATGAGCGTAGCGCACCCCTCCTGGAACTTTTCCAGTCGCAAAGCATCATAGCGTGTTTTCATCGAGCACATAGTAGGAGAGTAGTAGAAGAGATTAATCTAAAAGTCATGCTTAGGGTTTCTTTTATAGTAGTTTTTTGGTCTACCGAAAATGCCTATTGATATATTGATCCGGGATAAAACTTGATCCCCACGATCGAGTTTATCGCAATCTACGATCTTATAGTTATCAAGTTTATCAGTCTACCAAAAAGCTATTTCAGTCTGCCAATCTAAACCACGTCATCAACCCAAGTTTGAACCCCACATCTGGTCAACCAAACCCGTTCGATTGATAGATCAATTTTTCAATCGACCAGACTGACTGTTCAATCGACCGGACTGGTTCAAGTTCAGTTCAACCTAGTCCAAGTTCGGTCCAACTATGTTCGATTGCATTTGTCTGCTCTCTATTTTGCTTCCAACTATAAGTTCCTAAAAATAGCATACAAACGAAACATGCAAACCTAATCTTGTAAATCTACCTGACTACAAGGCTTACCTCCTGCTTAGAATTCACTCCTCCAAGACTTTACCACCTAAGGGTCTTACTCTTTTAGGATCTCACTATTATATTTGAGAGATGTCCTAAGACAATCTCCTTATGGTATGTATTATTTATTGGATAAATAAAGATTCACTATTTGAGTGTACATTCTTAATGTATATGATTAGATCTTAACCTTATTTATTGAATATCCGCAATATGATTCATAGCATGAGAGAATTTGTGATTGGATCACAACTAGTGAGCATCTCTACATGTGCAATTATGAATGTATTGAAATATTCCCTAGTTGATGAATTGATGAGTTCGAACATCATCGATTCTGAGAGACTAGCACATATTATACTCTTTGGTTTATCCAAGCAGATGTTCCTCACTGGATGGAGACATTGGGATGTCGAGAGTTAAATGTGGATGCTAGTTAAGGGTAACTAGTTCATTGAAGTGACTTGCCATGGGACTTCATATGATTTTATACATATATGGATATGTCAATGAAGATCTCATTGCAGCTTCAGTGTAAATTTCCTTCGACTTGAGGTATTCAAGTCATCTTGGTCATGGAGACTTATATTTTGACATCTTAAGAAAGCATCTTCGTAGAGGTGTGACCCCAAGATGCTTGGGTATAAGTCAAAGTGTCTGAAGGTGTTTGAATAGCCCACAGAGAATTCACCGCTCCTTGATAAGGAGACGTATACCCTATGGCCACTTGTCAGGATTATTACTTGATGTCTTTGGCTAAAGCATTATATGTCAAGAGTATGGTACTCTTGAACAAATGTCTAAGTAATTTGAATCCATAGGACAAGAAAGTATAACTTGGGCTAGGTGTGACATAGTCAGCCTTGTGAGGACTGACACATAAACTATGTCCTAAACAAAAGTGGGTATAAGACGAGTGAAAGGAACGAGACATGACTAATTGTAGCTGCTGAAGGGTTCAGAAATACTTCTGGTATCAACCGTTGATTTTTTGGTTAATTGGAGATCATGATGTGCTACTAGGTGCCACTCATGATCGATCCATAATTAATGGTTAATTATGGACGACCAATATAAACCAGGAACCTACAAGGTCACATGCATTACGAGTTTATCCGAAAGACTTAAAACGAGTTTGAGAATTGAATTCTTAGATCGAAAGAGACTAGTCTGATTAGACTAGACGAAGGGTAAATATGAAAAGATATCTATCGCAATGGAAACGCGGAGGGGCCACATCTTTTGAAGATGAGTTGGATCCTCTTTTGTTTAGTTATAAACTAAATTTGTTTGATTTTAATTAATTAAAATGGTTTAGTTATTGAACCAAGTGGTTTGATTTTAAACCAAGTGGTTTGGATTTGAACCAATGTGGTTTGATCTTGAACCAAATTTAAGGCTAATGGATAGGGTTTCGCGTTAGTGGATATGGGTTTGAATTTGATGTTCAAACCCGGTAAGATATCAATATATAAGATAAAGATTGGGGAGAAAATAAGAGATTGGACCCAAAACCTAATTTGATTTGGTTTAGGTTATTTTCTTTTCTCCTCTCCCTCTCCTCTCATTGTCGCCACCCAAGAGAAGTTGTCATCACCTATTGGATGTCGGATGAAGGTGTTGTTCCGCCAATAAGGTGTTGCTTCGCCGGATCTTGTTCCGACTAAAGCTACCTCTGTCGGGCCGAGGTTATTGAACCTCCAGTGGCTTGTTGCCGCCTCCCAAAGGAGAGTCCATCGCCAACCACCAAGGGGAGGAGCTCCTCTTGCATCGACGTCCAAGCAACCACTAACCAGCCTCCGCTCTAGCGAAAGGAGCAAGCAAAGGTTGTTGCTCCTCCTTTTCACAACTGGCAAAAGGATCAAGCAAAGGTTGTTGTTCCTCCCTTCTTCCGTCGGTAGGTTGCTGCCCCACCAACGTTGGCAGCAAAGCTGCTACCTAAAGCATCCTGCTCAAGCCAAGGACTACTCCAGTCAAGGCGGATGTTCTTCCTTGCACCAACAACTAGGAAAGGTTGTTGTGTCAATAGCAAGGTGTTTCCCAAAGGGCTATCGCCGGCAGCAATGGTTGTTGTCGGGTTTCAGTCATCTTTGGACTTGTTGTCGCCTATCAACAATGAGGTTCTAGCCACCATACAATGTCCATATGACTGTTGTCCATCTCGATTGGTACCGTCGGGTTGCCTTGTGCCACCGAGTACCAAATCGAGACGTGATCCCTCTCTCGGATCGCTTCATCTCCTCCCTTCAGCTAGTACCGAAGTGGAGACACGACTCGTGACTTAGCAAAGTCGCCTCCAGGATAACTCGGCGTAGATACGAGTAAAGGAAAGATTCATTAAGCTTGCTCATTGATTCTGATAGAGGCTAGCCTTGCAAGGCTAGCAAACGCTCTCTACAAGGTTTGATTACGAACTCGCAAGTATAATTTAGTTTTGTAAAAATTTAATTATACGGTTATGTCTGGCATGGTATATCCTGTATGAGTGTGATGTGTGTGTTGTAATAAAAATAGTATTAATTCTTTTTCTGTTGTGTGTTTTACGAATCGTGTCCAACGCACGCATCTATCCGGCTCCCCAACACTCACCACCTAAGGTACACTCCCTTAGGATCTCACCATCTAAGGTACACTCCCTTAGGATCTCACCATCTAAGGTACACTCCCTTAGGATCTAACCTGCCAAGCATCCTTCTTGGACTTGCCACTTGCCAGACATCCAATCATCCTTGACCACCTAGCCTTTCCCTTTCCTAACATCATGTTAGGACTTTCCCTTGCCAAGCATTCGGTCACCCTTAACATGCTTGGACTTTCCTTTGCTAGTCATCCAGTCAATCTTTGACCAGACTAGACTTTACCTTTTCTATCATCAGTCAACCTTTGACTTAACTAGGCTTAGCTCACTTTCAAACATCTGGTCATATTTTTTGGGGTTTTATGCGCATGTATGATGGTGTTTTCGAAAAACATATAACGGAAGCAAAATAATTTCCTAAATTATTACATCATACATCATACACAATCACAATGATACACATGCGCTAGACATGAGGAAATTATACCTACGAGTTCATTATCGAAGTTTATAGAGAGCATTTAACTAGCCTCACAAAGCTAGCCTCTATCGGTATCCACTCCGAGATACCTTCAAGACAACTCTTCAAGCAATAAGTTTTCATCTCTAATTGGTACTAGCCAAGCATGGAGACGATTCGAGAGAGGAGAAGAACTTGATATGTGTAGATTATATATATTTTTAGATACTTTATACAGATTTGATATCCTACACACCCCTATGTGCACGATCGTGGGCGACAGTCAACGTGGACACCCGACGTGGCAAAAATCAAAATTTTTTTAATTCTTCTATTCTTTCTCTCTTCCTTCGTGCGCGCTTATTTTTGGCCCGATTCGTCAAAATTTTCCCCAAAAAAATTCAAATCCTGCTGCTTCTCTTCTTCTTCTC
>JBBUKS010000065.1:8797537-8819695 GCA_038050645.1 Hedychium gardnerianum
TGCCCCTCGACCGCTTCCTCTCTGACTTCTTCGAATGCTCGGTCAAGGTGATTGACATTTGCAATACTATCCGAGAGGGCGTCAACAAGATGCGTTAGTGGAGGCAGCACTGGAGATCTCCATTTCCTCTCTCTGTGGTTCCAGAGGCAACCGACCACTCAACGAGGACCAGATCTGTCACGCATGTAAGGCGCCAAACGATCTCACCATCCTTTTGCTTGATGAGAAGGAGTCTCATGCATCTTGAACCTCTGCAATCGTTCCTTTAGCCACAATAGCAAGGAGACGAGACAACAACGTTGTGTCGACAGCGTAGGATCCACCTCTTCCTTAGGGCACTATCGTCCCTCTACTGGAGCATCTCTCGCTAGTGGTCCATCGCCAGACAACTCCAGGCGATCAGAAACAACCTTAACATGCCACGGGGTAATGAAGTTGTTGCCTAAAGGCTTTCTGTCCGATTTAGGCGAACAAAAAAAAAAGTGATCTGTGGAAGGATTCATGAATCCATCCATACGTTATCTGATAATAAGTAAACAATGAAAAGGATGAGTAATCCATCATTTCTCACGAAATAAATAATCAAATTCTTTTCTTACGGAAAATTTTCTTAGTTTTTTTAATCCGTCCTTTCAAGTAAATAGAGCATTAGTCTTGGTATTCAACCTCCTATTGTAGATGAAATTTTAGGTTGTATTTAAAGGAACAAATGGAGGAAGTCAATACTTGAATCCTATTACGCAAGAAGCAATGAAGTTTATATGAGATTATGTTGATGTGCTATAATTAGATATGACCTACATGGATAAATATTATTAACTTACTACTATATTATAATATAAAAGTGATATTTTATAAATATATTGATGTAATTGTAGAATATCACGATGCATCTTACATATATCTTTGGATGAATAGTATAATTCAAAAAATAGGTGTGAAGCATATAGGGCCTAAGGCTTTTGATTCAGGGAGAGGGCAGTACCAAAGGAACTGTGAAAGTTTTGTTTGTTCGATCAAGATTTTTATTTATACCTATTTTGAAGTCGATTAAAAGACATATGTATAGAGTTAGATCATCAACTAGTTTAGAATTAATTTTTGACATAACTTCCTTATTGGCCTTAAAATTGTTTTCTTATAATTTTATTATGAATTTGATTAAAGTGACACTATCATTTTATGAAATTTATATTATCTATGTGTGAATGCTTTTTATATTTAGGTTAAAAAATATAATAGTTTCCCTAATACTTCTCTAATTATTTCAGTGGTGGTTTGCATAGGAGAGAACATGGAGGAAAGCTTAAAGTATGTACCCGATTAGCGATTGGGTATTTATATGATTCAATTTAGGTATAATATATTATAGAATATTTTTTTTTAATAAAATAATAAATCTGAGAGGTTAGACTCTTGGACTGTTTATTACGAGTACTTTCAAATTTATCTTAATAATTAATGAAAAAAAACTTGAGATATTAAACTATTGAGTCGTTCACTACGAATACTTCCGGATTTATTTTGATAATTGATAAAAAAAATTATAATCGAATCGATTATCGACCTGCATTATAAAAAAAATGGAGGAAAGCTTGAAATTTTAATTTTGAATACTAAAAGTACAAAATATATAAATTTATGATCCCCAAAAAGGTTAAGAACCATTTTGCTTAATAATATTCTATATCAAAATTAATCATACATGACATTAACTTATCTAATAAACAATTTTGCTTAACAATATGATCGGATAACTCATCATCTACAAAAACACTCATTAATTTCATAATTCCACAATTATACATGTTGGGTTGTGATATTTCCATGTCGGGTTGCGCTCGGGGTATGCCAACATTTTGATACATTGTTTATACAATTTAATTTGTGTTAAATTGTGATAAAATAGGAAATCCACTAATCTCATCATTAACTTATGAATATGAACCGATAATTTTGACATCTCTAAATCGATCATTAATCTCATAACTTCACATTTATTTGTTTTTCCATTCCTCCAAGAACCATCAATCTCGTAATTTTCTAATCCTTCCATAATTCATCTCCTAATTTCCTGAGCTAAACATCAAAAATGAAAAATACTTATATGATCAACACTTATGTTTGTTCTAAATAAATTTTTTTATGTAGCTAAGCACGATTCTCCTTACAATGTCAAAAGAAGTCTATGAAAGGTTTTTCAGATAATTGACAACGCAATTAATTTTCTATGAATTACATAATTTTCATGAACTCCAATTTCAAATGATGTTATATTATTAAAACATTTTATATAAATATTCTCCATATTTAATTATATCAAATAAGGTGCAGAAGTTCTTCCTGGCATGTGGTACTCAAAAGTCTTTCAACTCGAGGTTCTCAACATCTTCATACCAAATTGATAAACCGATCAGCTTTCACCAACAGTCACATTTAGGATCTTCGTGATCTTTCAGGGCTCCCTGGAAATGCTTCCCAGGATTCCAGTATGGCCTGTAACCCCAACCTGTAAGTTGGGTAAAGAAGATTAACACCGAGTTCCTTCTTTAGTCGAGCATTTGACACACGCTTCTCGCCCCCTACATGAACCTTTTGAGCTTCAGTTTCTTGTGTGTCAACGCTACCTGAGTCATTGAGTAGTCCTGGCCATCTTTTCTCAATTAGATTGCGTGCAAAAGCAAATACTTGTTGTCGAGGGGTTGGATCATCATCCACAACATTGTATATACTGTGGAAGCAAAGCAAGATGTAATACGCAAATCAAGCAGATGCAATAAGCATTGCAGATCTCATTCAAAATTTTCAAGATTCATGAATGACAAAAGATACAGACCACTATAAAACCAACATACGAAGTTAGTGTGGTACAAAAGAAGCATCTATGCTCATTGTAGTTTATCGAAGCATCCACACAAATTCATACATGTAATTAGTTCTTTACTCACTGCAAAATTCAGTCGCAAAATAAGCAATTGCACACCACTCTATGAAAACTCATCTTCAGAATGAAGACAAAAACAACATAAAAATGTTATCATTTGAGAAGATTACCTGCTTAGCATCTTACTAGAGGGAAAAAAACATAAAAAGTCGAGCTCATGGATTTGGGAGAGGGGAAATATTCTTAAAGATGTATATACTTACTGATCATGGTGAAATTTACCAAATAATTAAAAGCAATTCGAAGCTTTAAGAATTGAGAACTAGTGAGCATCAAATAAAAGCAAATATGTCATTCTAGTAGTATGGAAACGCCAAACTATATATATATATAATTGGTCCAACACAGTGAGCACAGAAATAAAAAAGAGTTGAAGTTCAATCATCCATACCTTGATGAAGATATATCAAAACTGGCTTTTAATGCTTGATATACATCAGCTACATGGATGCGTGCTGTGAAAACCTTAGATGCCCTCTTAATCTGACTTTCTGACAAAGAATTTCCTTTCAGGATGGTATCCAAAGCACTGAAATAATCATGATCAGAATCATATCATGGAGCTACAGGTCAGACAAAAGAATAAACAGATAGAAAAGGAGGTTGCCTTTGATCCTAGCACTCCGAGTAGATAGAAAATGGTGATTCAAGGAGCAATTGACTTGATAGCAAAATCTAAACTAGCTTAATGAAACTGAAAAGAGGAAAGCATGTAGTTCATAACTTACAAGAAAAGGATTGAACTATGATAAGGAATTTTACTAAAAAATTTGAAAAACTTCCATACTGAAGAATTAACAAATGCTACACAAGCTGCAAGGGAACCCAGAACTCAGAAACATTTATATTTGGCTCATGAAAATTTTCCAGTTTTCCTATGTCCAGTTTTCTGTTTTACCGCAAAATAAATTGAAAATTGGAAATAAAAATTATATTTATGATCAACATTTTGGCATCATTGTATAATAAAATTTATTGCTTACTGAACATGTTTAATATTTACTAAAAACAAAAAAAAAATTGAAAAATGTTGGAACAATGAAAAAAATTCATAAAATCAAATCATAAACAATGAATGCTTCTGTAATTAAATAAAATGTTTTTGTAGCCAAAGGAGGGGCAATAAAGTTGATCCTAAAAAAATTTTGGTGTTTAATATCAAAGCATAAACAATGAAAAATTTTCACAGCCAAATTTTGGAGTTTAATTACTGAACGTGCACTCTCTAATTTATGCTACGATACAGTTAGTCCTAAACAATTTTGGAGTTCAATTATGGAACATGAACTCTCTAATGGGAAATAGTTGCCTTAAATGAGAAAAATACCATCTTCCAAGACCATATATCCCTCCTAGTCGGAATACATTAACAGGCACACCAAGCTCATAGCCTAGATCTTGCCATCCTTTCTCTGCTGCAAGCCTTAACTTTGAAGATTCTGTTTTAGGATTTGGAGGATAACTGAATAAGGAACATGGCCATTCTTAAGCATGGCATTTGAACCAGATTTACCAAAAGGCAAAAGTATCAAAATAGGTGGGTAGATTCTTACTCTTCATCAACCAAAAGCCCACTACAATCACCATAAATACCTGCAAAAACATACTAGTAAGGTACAATATAATTGAAGTTTATATAGTTAGGTACATCATCTATCTGATTATATGATACAGAAGGATGATTTGTTCCAAAGAACTTCACAAATGGACACAATTTAACACTAGTGAATTTGCAATAAGGCAATGAAGTTATTCATGGTAATATTTAGGTTTTAACAGTACCAACATTGTGTTCTCAATGGCAGAAACATCATTGGAGAGAAAAGAGAATAAAGGAAACGTGACTAGGAATTTGTAATCCCTCCATTTCTTTGGAGGGAAAGAGATAGGGAGAGAAGTTTGCTAAAATCAAATGAAAATACATAGGAGTGGCTCCTTTGGGCTGTGATTCAAAAAGAATAATAACATGAAAAACAAAAAAAAAACTTTTTTACTATTATGCATTCAAAATAAAATTAACAATATTTTGAATCTTGCCCTATGTGGATCCAAAATGGAAACAACAACCAAAGTTCTCCATGTCCCTTCAAAAAAACATGGAGTCTAAGTGTGCATAAGCTATACTCCGGATTTATCAAGTAGGCGAATCAGGAGGGAAGCCGTCTATTTCTAGAATTAGTCATGCGAAGCCTGAACATCTGGATTATAAAAAAAATGGAGTCATTGAATCCTTTCTTTTCTAATGCTTACCATCTCATTTGAGGATTCTTTCTTGTTCATTTTCTATCCCTAGAATATACAGAAGGAACATGTCATATTGCATGCCAGAAAGAAGTAATCATTATACAGGTATCTATTGACACATGATAGAACCAAAATATAAAATTACTAATATGAGACTAAGCCCCCTAGATCAACAGCCCTATTAATTTGATACCTCTTAAACTCAAAAACATAGATACCATATATGTCCAACTTTTTGCATAAACTAGAAAATTCTCACAAAAAAATATAGAATAGATACAACAATAATAAAAAGAAAAAATATATATATTCACACGTAGGCAAAACATAACATCAGGCTATTTATCCACTATCCGGCATCGAACTAATTAGGCTGGTGGGATCGAGAATTTGCTTGGCTAGCCAAGTTGTGTAGGATGAGCTAATCTGGAGATCATGCAAGTAAGCTGAGTTAAACAAATTATTTATGTAAGAGTTTTTTTTAAAGTGAATATTATTTCTTGTGTATTCCTTATAATCTTCCTATCAACCAAATATAAGAATAACTATTCCACTTCATGAACCAAACTAAGGAAGACTTATTCCTGATATATTCCTTTCCTATTTTATTAGTAACAACTATGCTATTCTTATCCATTCTATTCCACTAAACCAAACAGACATAAAGAGATTGCTAATTAAAAAAACTTTGACTTTAGCTATGGCTCATCTACAACAATATACCAAAGCTTTCATCAACCATCACAACTTTATTGATTATGATAATTTCAAAGATCCATTCATCAGCTTAATCATAATTGATATGATGATCACCTAACACCAAATTCTCGACATAAATATATTATCAACCTTTAGATCATGACTCCAAGAAGCTATAACACCTAAACACATACCCACCAAAACTCCCATTCACTAAAACATTCACATATTTTCCTTCAACTAAGATCATCAACTTAGGCTATTCATGCTTCCAAAGCTCCCTTTGGTGCCCCAATATTGTTTCAAATAAAAAGACTACACGTGTGCATGGATTACCGAGCACTTAACAAGATCGCCGTCAAGAACAAGTACCCCATTCCTTTCTTCTAGATTCAAGTTCATTCCTTTTTCATTGAAATCATTCTATATATTTCTTTAGAATCTTCTCATCACTGGCGAACTGTCACAGGCACTTGACAAGCTTCTTTTTTTTACACCACTCACCTGCGCAACACTTAGACAACTTATTTGCACAAAGTTTCTAAGTAAATCTAACTTGCTAAAGACACATGAAAGAACCTAAGAGAGATTAAGAGGGCAAAGAGATTAATAACTAAAGATGGTCTACTATTCATGAAGATTATAAGTGAAAGGAAGCGAGATATCTATAGGGATCCTCCTCCTCAATAGATGGTTGAGATCAATTTAATCCAACAATGTAAATTACATATTTAGAAAACTCCTACAAGATATATAGATACTTTTATGAAGAGAAGATTCTAGAGAAATGTGTAGAAAAATCTCAAGGAGACCATAGACTAAGACCATGGACTAAGAGAGTAAGCAAAGAGTAGATCACGACCTCTCTTAGGCTTAAAATTTGGTGGTTGTGACAAAGGAGACACTAATGACGTTATTTTTTTATGGATGATGAATAAACTAAATAGGCAACAATGTGATGGTATTTTTAAATTTTTTTAATGAATAATATAATAATATATAGAACACCATGGCAAAAATTAATTAAATGTGAGTAATCCAACTAAATAAACCAAAGCAATTTTTAAAAAGAGGAAATATGCTTATATCAACATGACGTAAGCCTTCATTGATGTTAATGTTAAGTTACCTCAATGTTTAAACTTGACCAATGGATGAAGATGCTTTGATCATTCAATTTTACAATCTCACTAAATTCGGCACTGTCGTTGATATTTTTTTCTTTTTTCCTCAGCTTTTTTCCCTTTTTCTTCTTCTATGGATAACCCCTCTTTTTTTTATATATTCCTTTTTCTAACAATTCTCTCTATTTTTTTCTACTTTTCACATTGTTTTTTTTCCAATCTTTGTTTTTTTTACTTTTTTTTAATTATTGTTGCTACGGTAACAACATCTATGTTTTTTTAAGGATTAGAACATAGCAATAGCATATGAATGAACTAAATTGCAAAATGCAAATTAGATTATTAATTGGACCCAAATGTGTGGTCTAGCCAATGGGTGGCATCAAGATATCTTCATTGGCATCGGTAGATCATAATGAGCAACAAAGTGAGGTGCATTGAAGCGATTGTGCAACAAGTGGACAGAGAAGGTGCAGAATAACATTGATGATGATCTTGGTCAGCTGGTAGTGCACAGAGCAACTTCATCAACGTCGATGATGGCTAGGCAATGGCCACTGAGGCTATGGGAGCAGCAGGCGACAAAGGTAAAGATTTTCACAATGGTGTAGTCGATGCTCGTGGTGATGTAGTAGGAATAATGAATTAATGATGCGACAACAAAGAAGATTTAGAAGCTTCCTTTTCTCACTTTTTTTCTTTTTATTCTCAACTTTCTTTACTTCTGTTGTAGTAGTAGATTTTTTTTTTTTACTTCTGCTGTAAAAGTAAATTTTTTTTTTACTTTTCTGTAGCAGTATATTTTTTTCTTTTACAATAGTGACGTTAGCGGTGCACAAAGATGATGCGGGGAGCAAGATTGATTATAACCCACTTGAAGAACAACCATGGAAAGAGTCAGTGATGAGGGTGACATTGAAGCTTGAGTGTGATAGAGAAGGAAAGGATAACTAGTACCGAAAACTAACCACCAGGCTTGGACTCATACTAATTAACGCAACACCAAAATTGAATTGTCGAACCACTAGAAACATAGAATGAAGTTGATGGAGCAAAGAAGATAATATCCTCACCTAAAGAATATAATTAAAATATAATTAACATACAACACTCTGGGGCACTTGTAGATCCAATGTTAAAACAATTAAAGAAATAAGTAATCTAATTTAGAAAAATACACTAAACTCATTTGGGATTATAATTATTCCCTATTCATTACCAAATAGAAAATGCTAATTGACTCTAAATTAAAAAATGACAAAGATCAAACTTAAAATTTATTATAGACAAGCCAATCTCATATATTTTTTCAATTTCTTTCCTTTTATCACAATGCATCAATCTCAAATAAAACTTCAATATTTTTCTTCAAAATTATTTTCTTTTCTATATTATTTGTTTCCTTTCTATATTATCATGTCCATGATTTAAAATTTCGACCCATGTCGGAGTTTCAGTTTATAACCGGAATGATGTAGTTTCAGTATTATATCGTGTTGTGTCGATACAGTTTCCGTGTTTTTTTAAATATAAAATATATTAAATAAAACATATATTTACTAATATTTAATTACTATAAATGCTTACTATTATATTATATTTGAGATGTTGAATGTTTAATTAAGTTTTGATATTATCTTATGAAATATTTGATGCTTATTGAATCTTTTACAATAACTGTTTATTGAATGTATAAATTTAAAATTAATATTTTTATTAATATTGCACATAATTAAATAGTTTTAATTACAATTTTATTGTAGAGGTATAAGTCCAAGAGGTTGCATTTACAATGATGATGAAGATTGATCTTCAATTTCAAGTTTCATTTCAAGGCATTAAATCTGAGACCATGCATTTATAATGGTCATCATCTTCGGTTTAGACATCTTTAAATATATTTATTTGAAAACTTTAAATTATTTATGGATTAATGTAATTTTTTATTTTGAGAATATGTAAAAGTGTTGTATAAATTTTCTATTGTATAGTAAAATGATAAATGGATGATGATTGATATATTGAGTATATATATTATAATTCTTGAATGATGACTTTAATTCTTGATCTCTATGGACATCATAAAAGTTAGAACATATAAAATTTTTAAATACCAAATTTTATCTTATTTAAAAAATTTATATCTTAAATAATTTTAAAAATAAAAAAATAATTAAATTAATATTTTAAAAATTAGAATTGAGTAAACATCAATTTAGGAGTCCATCCAAGTAGACATAGGATCAAATAGGTTTAAATTTAATTAAATTATTTTAATCTGTTTAAAATTAAACTAAATTTATATATAGAATAATTTAATTTAATTGTAGTAGTATTTAGAAATTATATCATATTTAATTTTTTTATCTTTAGGTATTTTTTTCTCTATCCTTAAAAGTGTATTTTTTTCGATCTTAATTTTTATATTTATCTTTGTGGATGGTCGAAGAAAAATAAACTAATAAAGAAAAAAAATCGAATCTTTGAATTTAAAAATAGAAAGGAAAAAATAATTTAAAATAATAATAATCAATAAAAAATGAAATAAGAAAGAAAGGGGAGGGGGGGACGCAAGACTTTGCGGAGGTCGCAATCGGCCTCAGGGCCTCACATGAGACCTTGCAGCCAAACGAGGCCTTTGGCGGCCTCCATGGCCTTCGCACGGCTTCATCCGACCACCATGAGGCTACTGCAAGAGGTCCTCCCTTTACCGGTGGTGTCGATTGATGGACGGAACGGTAAATTCCACCTGTCGATTATCGACCGGCACGGCTCGAAATTTTAAACTATGATCATGTCTTCTCAGCCTTCTTGTCAACCATCTAGAATCCTCAAACATTAGCTTCCTCTCAACTGCTATTGTGGCTCCACCATAATGCTCTACTTCAGCTACCCAAGTATGTTTCTATTCTCTCTTTCCTCTCTCATCATACATTATTTATATCAGCCTCCTTGTGACTGTGACCAACAAGTTTGATACAACCTCTCTAACTCTTTCTCAATCGACACAAGTGGAGACAAAGAATCTTGGATCCTATCCATAAGATTTAGCTAGCATGGATGATAAATCTATATTTCGCCTCTATTGATACAACTCTAATTTTGGTTGACAAGCAGAATAAGAGGTTTTACCAATTCCAACCAAAACAAAATAATCTTGAAACCTTAGTTCACCTCTAGATGTCTCTAGAAATAACATGTAATGTTGGCTCCATTTTCCTTCGGGTTTTAACTGCCATGCAACTAATAATTTGGATATATGTTTGAAAGTTCTAGATGCCTCTTAGAGTAACATGCAATGTTGGCTCCATTTTCCTTCTTAGGGTTTCAACAACTATGCACCTAATTATTTGGGTGCATTATAAAAAATCCACTTGCTCATTGACTAGTGATTATCCTTTAACCAATGTCATCGACCTATATAACAATGATATTTTACTTCCTAGCAAGAAGGAAGTCAATAGGCAGCTAATAAATTTTAAGCAAATGCAATCTGAAGAATATGAAGTTTAACCTACAACACCACTAGTTCACCAACCATAGTTGGAATGATTGTTAAGAACTTTATATCTCTTCAAATCCTAAATACACTACATGATAGGATGATGCTACTATTTAAACTAAGCACACACCTGTACATCACCTAAGTTCAACATATTATGTCACTATCGTGAAATCTCAAAATCTTCCAACTTTAGGGCAATTGTAGACATTTTAGACAAAATATTATTTTTTGCTCCAATATTTCCACAGAGAAAATATTTAGAAGCAGAGGCTAGTAAACTCGTAGGTTTGTGCATAAACATATCTACTCTAAATTCAAGCAAGATACAATATAGTAAATGTTGGATGGTGTTGGTGAGGCTAGGGAATAGTCAATTGCTCGATTCTACAATCATGATTAGTATGCAGCGAAAATATTAAAAAAAAAATCAAAGTAAAGCAATACAAACAATGCTAAGATGATCTTTTACGTGGTTCAAACCTCAGTTTCGACTCCACAACGTTTGACTTGACAGTGAGTCACTCCTCGCAATCTACTATCTTTTTCTTTCTCGAAATCCTTCAGAAGGTAGAGAAACCTCTTACACTCTTCTTACAGGATATGAGAACTAAGTACAAGTACAATGAATGAGAATGATGGAGCACAAGAAAACTGAGCTAAAGAATAATACAAAATTGAGTGCTTTCAGTAGTCTTCATGTTGCTTCCCTTGCCCATATTTATAAGCAACCTTTTAGCTTTGTTTCAGTCTTCAATCAGTTGACTGTTGACTTAATTACATTAGCCTTAGCCTTCTGTGTTACAACAGTAACCCTAGTCAACTAAAGTGTGCCATCAATTGCCTAATAAACAATAGCTTGTAGGACAGCTGACTATTGAGTAGTTTATTAACTAAATTAGACTATCGGTTGACTAATTGTGCATTAGTCGACTAACCCTCGATCAAAAACATTTTGTGGCATTCTATTCAAGCCTGAGTTGATTGCTTAGTCAACTCAAGTTAGTCAACTGAACTCTCGACTCAAACCATTTCTAAAGTCAAATATCTTCCTAAGTTTAGTCCCACCTATAATCCATTATACAAATGCACTTCCTCACAAAAGTTACTTGTGTACCAAGAGGTTCCACTTAGGACATTATGTGCCAAGAAGCCTTACTTTTGAATCTTCCGTGTCAAGAGGCCTTACCTCTAAGCATCTGGTCCTTCTTGACCAGTCGGGACTTCAATTTGCTAAGTATCCGATCCTCGACTTACTTAACTTCAAGTTATCAAGTATCAAGTCCTCAATCTACATTAGTCCTCGACCTACATGAACTTTCATTTGCACATACATAAAAATGTCAAGCAAGCTGTACCTACACACTAGACACACCATGTAAGTAATCTCAATATAATCCAAACTTTAAACCTCAAAGGTCAAAACCATATACTTAAGGACAAGCTTGCACGAACAATATACCCTTCTGTGACAAGACAAGAAGCTCGTTATTTGTAAAAATGATCAAAATTGAAACTACTGCTCATAATGATAATGATAACATATGGAATTGGAATATGTTAGACTAGAGTTTGTAGGATTCCTTGACGAGTCTTCACAGCACCAGAATTTAACAAGACCTAAATCCAGATACTCTCTTTTCTAATCTATACATTCATGTAGCTTTTACAAAAAGCACAAGTTCTCAGATATCCATTATTCCAAAATTCAAATTTTATTTCAGCATCACAATACCCTTGGTGCAACGGTAAAGATGCTACCGTATGACCTAATGGTCACGAGTTTGAGTCACGGAAACAACTACTTGCAATGCAAGGTAAAGTTGCGTATAATAGACTATTCTTCGGACCCCGCATTGGCAGGAGCTTTTGCACTGGGATGTCCGTTTTTTATTTCAGCATCATAATATGCCATAGATCTCTTACCCATGATTTCTCCAAACAAAACAAACTTGCATAATTATTTTTGAAGAGAGAACTTGCATAGAGACATATATTTGGCAGACACTTGCTAAACCAATTATCTAATAAAATACAAATGTCTAGTGTATTTATATAATTTCCTGTACACAATAGACTCAAACTATTGAGTAACAACAATTAGAAGCCACCTAAGAGTTCAATTAGTACCAAGGTTTAAAATCTCGACTCGTGTCGAGGTTTCGGTCCTGGAACGGAACGATATGATTTTGGTATCGTATCGTGCCATGCCAGTATGGTTTCGATATTTTTAAATCTAAAATATATAAACTAAAAATAAAAAATAATCTAAATATTTAAAAAATTAAAAATTAAAATATATATTAAATTAATAAGATAATTTTATTAAGGTTTAATTAAAGTTATTTAAATTATCCCAACTATAGACGGGAGTTGATTGAAATTATTAATGTAAGTTTTTTTAATTAAACTGTTCTTCTTTCACCGTGATCTGCGCCGCCAGCGAACTCAAGGCTTGCGCGTGGCATCCGCGGTGGTCGCGAGGCCCACGCGTGGCCGCGAGGCCTTCGCATGGCCTCCGCGGTAGCCACAAGGCCATCGTGTGGCCTCCGCAGCGACCGCGAGACCCTCGCGTGGCCTCCGCGACAGCCGCGAGGCCCTCGCTAGGCCTCCGTGGCGGCCACGAGGCCTTCGCAAGGCACGCGCGCCTCCGCAGCCGCGATACATCAGGTGTGCCGGTGCCGATTTCGGTCGGCGAGCGGAACGATATTTTTCGCCGGTACCGGGCGATGCGGAATGGAATTTTAAACCTTGGTTAGTACTATTGTGATAAAGAAAAATATAAGAAGACCATATCACAAAAGTCAATTTCAGTCCATGACTAACATACATACTTGTTGACGATAGGTATCCTAGCCACTCCAAATTTCCATCTTCTAATATGGCTTGCAAATCTCTATGCATGTAGAGAATCTGCATGTACATGAAGTTATATACATATATGCCCCAGCTGAAGCCAACTGACATGTAACTAAAAGCAAAAAAGATAGCACTAGATTTGAAAGAAGAAAGAACACAGAAATGGACTTACAGGGTCACCAATGCCTACAAGAGGAGGAATGGAAACAAGAAGATGTGTTGCACATTGCAAGGTATGTAGGTTTGTCAGCCTATATATTTAATGTGAAAAAAAATGGTAGTGAGGAAACCAAGAAGAATAACATGGAAACCAGAAAACATTGTTTAAGAGGTTACATTCAGCATGCTACATCATTAACTGTAATCCATGAAAATAAGACTTAGCCAGCTCTGCGAAAAAGAGATTTCAAGAAAATAAGAGTGTGACCCTGGTTAACCAAAAAGGTTTGTTCATCGATATATGGGAGACTATACTCAAGCTAACAAAACATCCTCCTTGCTATGCAAAGACGACTGCATGTATTAACCAACCTTCAACTAAGAATTGATGGGGCTAATAATTGTAACTGGGGTAGACAACAATTGAATCAAAGAAATACTTTCTATTTGATTGAGTAGGGATAGGCTTCAAAACCAATCTTTTCAAATTAGTAGAAGGAAAAGATCCCACACCAAGCAATACCCAATCTTAGCATGTCTTGTTGATTCAAACATGTTAACTGCTGCTATAGTATGTCAAATTTTTTCTATTAGAATAAGTACAGTCGCAGATGGTTTAAGGTGATAGAGAAGTTTAAGTCCCAATTCACAAAAAAGTTTGAAAAGTTTATTTTCCCAAGCTGTGTAGTGTAGAAAATCAGTTTGGAAGCCACTCTAATTACTTTTTCAGGTCATATCACTGACAAACACTTATTTCAAATAGATGGATCACAAGCAAGTCTACATGTTTGGCAAGATTTTGATGTTTTAAAAAGAACGACTTCTTTCAGAGAAGATATGTGGGTTGAATTGTGAAAGCATTTTAAAAGGGAAGCAAAGAATCCACACTACCAAGGAACCCAAAAAAACTTCCAATTTTCATGAGCACTTGAGCCAATAATCTTAGTTATTAAAAAAAAAGTAGACATTTTGGATAGGGTTTATAAGAACAAGGTTTTATAGGATATATTAATAAAAACACTTATAACGGTGGACAAAACACTCAATCTACCCCACTCAGCTCTGAAAACAGAACCCGACTGGCTTGAAATTTTTTTTTATGAGTTTTAGGTTTTAGTTATTCTGAAAATCAGGATAGGGTAGAGCTTTTTTATTTTGATATTACAAAATAGAAACAAAGAGGACCCAGTTTACTATGTATTTATATACATATGTATATATTAGATAGTCTATACATTAGCACCAAACTCTAAAAACCAAGAAAACTCCAAAAACAAGTCAACAACAAGAACAAATGCTAAAGTTAAAAAAAAAAATCAAAATGTTAGAAGGGGAGCCTTGGCGCAATGGTAAAATTATTGTCATGTGACACGGGTTTGAGTTGCGAAAACAACCTCTTGCAAAATGCAAAGTAAGGTTGCGTGCAATATATTCAATGTGGTCCGACCCTTCCCTGGGACCCGCACTGGAGGGAGCTTCGTGTATCGAGCTGTCTTTTCTTTCAAAATGTTATGATGGTCACAGGTTCAAGTTTCTTTGATAACCCAAATCTTTTTGGGCTAGACCAGGTTGGCCTAACCCAATTTTAGCCCCATTTTTTAAGACAGTGCTTCAATAAATCCATTAACAGAAAATGCTTGACTGCAAGAAAAGTCTTGTAAAGCAAAGTCATAAAAACAAGGAAGATTCAGCAGATTTTGCTTCTGAAGGCAGTGAGCACGCAAGTAAAATATGTGCATCTTTCAACCTGAAGTAACTGCTGATGCATCAGAATGGTTAAAGTTCCACTCGACCTCTTTAAGTCTGCCTTATCATTATCTTTGTTCTTGAGAGTCACTCAAACAACTTGAAACTCCACAATGATTAATTTTTCCATAACACATGCACAGTTGGTTCCCACCTACTCAATGATCTAGCTAGTGCCAAAGATCTATCATGTAACTACTAAAAATGGCCACTGTCAAATATTTCCACCGAGTTTTAACTGTGGGCCTGTCAAAATCGATATGGTCTGTGGATAAATCTGATCCTGCCAGACTAACACATCAGAGACTCCAGGATATAAGGAGATTTAAGAAAAATACCAATCCATTTAAACCTCCTTGCCGAAAAAAATGAATAAATCCTTTGAACTACCCAGGTAATTCGGAGGAGTCATCTAGTTCCCTCTAACAAATCACTTTTATGATTCAGATACATGTATTTCAAATAGTTTAACAATAAATGGAGCCGGCAACCATGTTGAATGTGCTGGAACTGTTAGGAGTTGAATAATAACATACTTGTCCTTATGTGCATCAAAAATGAAGGCATCCAATCCCATCTCCTCAAGCTTCCTCTTCTTTGGGGCACACGTAGATGTGCCAGAGACATGCCTAAAATCACAAGTTAACCTTGAGCTCAAATTTTATTCATAAGAAGAAAGAAGTGTCTATCTTTCACTTTCCAAAACTCCAAACGAAATAGCACAACACAAAGAAGCCAAACATAAGGTTAATATTTTTTAATTCATGAAAATACATTTTTCACATACAAAATAGTTCTTTTAAAATTAGGGAAAAAGTGGTTCTGAACAAGCTGACGTGATTTTTCTCCAGCAAAATATTTTTAAAAGCTATTGAGACATGGAAACTGCCTTTGAACGAAAAAACGCATTCCTAGTTAAAAAATGCCGTCAAGCAGACTTTTTGTGCACAGAAGTATTAAGATACAAAGGAGAATATAGCGCAGCGATGAAAAGTACAGAAATGATTGGACTATACCATCCTTGTCTTATGAGGCGGTCAGACACGTATCGACCTACAAATCCTGTCCCAAACATAAACAATAGTTTGCCCCCGACTTCGGCTATGCTTCTGGGTCCAGAACTCGTCGCTGCTACTGCAATCGGAGCAGGAAAGTGGCGACGTGACCATCTCGCGGGAGAAGGAACGGCTCCCGGCGTCGGGCGCAGATGTGCCCAGCAGTCTCGAAGGATCGCCGAGTCCATCTCCGGGTGCTAGAAAAGGAGAAACGTGGCAGGGAGAAGGGAAGAGGAGATCGGTTGCTGACGGTTGAAAAATCAAATGGAAATGGAAGGGGATATCCGCAGTAGAGGCGGCATGGCATGCCGGCGTAGGACATACTGTTATTCGTCCGGAGGGAACCATTTGTTTAGGGCTTTGAGTTAGGACTTAAGAGTTGGAGTAAAGGCTTGGTCTTGAGTCCAATTAATTTTAAAAGCGGGCAGTCTTAATCCGAAGAGTACTAGTGAATTTTGATATGACACCTAACGTCAATAATACTTTAAACTTCACGGATATATAAAAATGCTCAATGTGATATTTAAATTCTTGTTACATATAAATTATTCTTATTTTTCATGATGATAAAAAAAATAAAACTTTCGTTTTCCGTGTTCTCATCAAATCAACCGAAAAATAAATAAATCATAAAAATTAATTTACTAGTTCGAACAATAATCAATATACGGGGAGATAGAAATTTGATTACTAATCAAGATTTAATCCTCAGACCTCACGATGACAATAATTCATATATTAATCATGAGTCAATCTCGTAAAATCTTTTTGTTTCTTATCACGCACCATGCCAGGGGTCCTTGCACATTTAAGGGGTCCTTGCACATTTAATATATGCATCAAATGTGCAAGAACTTGAAATAGAACACTTGAAACTGATTAACTCCCGAGATCAAATTGTGTTTAGAATAATGGCTTGGCAATCTAAAACAAATAGCGGAGCTTTGAAGTAGCTTGGAGAACTCCAAGACATGGAGCATTGGGTGGAGAAAATTGATGGCATAAAGTGTTGGTCAAGTAGCATGAAATGGGCTTAGGGAGCTCGATGCACTTGATGACTCGATAGTCTAGTGATCAAGGAAGTTAAAGACCTAAAGATATGAAAATCATGAGAGATTATAAGAGTGAATGTAATGACTTTTTCTTTTCAACAACATCATTGTGAGTGATTGTTTAGCTAGGTAGATGTTCTTGCACGGGACTCCTCGACAGACGAGTCACCGATGAGCTAGATGAATTGTTGACCACGTCTCTCCAAGCGAACAGATTAGAAGTTAAACTTTGGGCCTTGGATGAAAAAAGGGAGCTGGAGGGTTAGAGGGAAGGCCGGAAGAATACCCGGCACAATCACTCTGACGCTCAAGTCAGTGATCGGAGAGGAAAAAGTTGACAATGAAATAGTAGAATGTCTTTTTTTATACCTCATTCTGTGTGTGTAGACTTACTTATATATCTTCTGGGGAGAAGTACTCTTCTCATTAATGAGACATGTTGCCCCAGTAAGGCATATATGCGATGGTAAGGAGGTATTCGTATTGTCAGAACATCTTAACCGTACTGCCCTCATTCCTTGCACGTTCAATATTTATTACTAATAAATCTATGTTATGCCAAGCTCATAGCCTTGTCAGTCCTAAGGGGAGTAGTACCCAGTGGTTTGTCTAAGCAGGAGGTTCGTGGTCAATAGGTCGATTCAAGCCAGTCGAGGTATGATATGTTTCGATCGAGAGATCTCTCTGAGTGAGCTTCTCCATGCATTAGCTTGTTTAGGAATTTTTTTCGATCGGGTAGAAGGCATCCTGGGTATTCTTGTGATAAGTCGTGCTCATCCACTCGGGTATCTAGTACTCTTGGGCTTTACCCGGTCAGTGGGTGACGAGTCCCGACCGGGATGTATTGAGACATTCCCTCTAGATCAATGACTATTGACTTTGGTCTTAACGTCTAACCAACGACTTCCACGTGGATTCTAAACTATATTTATGATATCACAAGTCTCCCCTTCAAGTTTGGTCGAAAGAGGCTTATGCCCGACTGATCGGACTAGCATTTAGTTCTGTATAGTCTCCCGATCGGAGGAGCGACAGTTTGTGTCCATGATTGGCCGGCACGTCAACGCTGACGTGGATAAAATACAATCTTTCTTGGGAACTCGCAATGCAGACACATTAATGCCCGAATACGCATGATGGCGTATCAGAATGGCGCCTCGCCTGTCGTGTTGATCATAATGTCAGCTGATCCGTGGCTGACACGTGGCACAGTCATCTATGACTGTTGAGATTTCGGCAATTCAGAGATCTCATCGGACGACCCTGATGCCCTCCTGTCTCTCTGATCCCCTATATCCAACGGTCAAGATTTTGTAGTAGGGGCTTTATTAGGGATGGATGCCGATTACTTCTCTGCTTCGTTCTCGCCATCGCTCTCTTCTCAGTTTTCGCTGCTTCTGCCTCTGTTTCACCGCTTCTCTCTTCGATCTCATTTTCTTGTCGTAAGTCTTCTTCTAGCACTCATCATATCGTTTTCTCCTGTTCTCTTCCGAGTTTAGCATAGGTATGACTACCGAGGGTATTTCAGGCCTGTGGTATACATCCATGAGGTTAGATTTTTCGATCAAAGACTTGGAAGTAGTGAGGGTTCAATATAAGATCCCGATCGAGTATAGACTATTTATCTCAAGCTCTGTCGACCGACCCCATCAGCCTCCAGCCAGGTGTGTAGTGTTTTTTATGGGCCAGTTTCTCGGGGGTCTTCAGTTTCCTATCTCATCCTTCTTTACCGTGCTTTCCAAATACTTCAATATTTCCTTCCAACAATTTGGTCCTGACGCTTTCCGCCAGATCTACGGGGTTATCATTATCTTCCATTAGTATCATATCTCACTCACTCCCCGAGTTTTTCACTACTTTTCTATCCCAAGAAGATGGAGCCCGGAGTTTTCTTCTTTTAGTCCCGAATGGAGAGTTGCTTCTTGGATGAGATGTCGACCTCTCATAAAGGCTGGAAGTCAAAGTATGTGTTTCTGGAGCCCCCAACCCCTTTCTCATAGCCGACTGAGTGGCAGATGGAGATGCCTAAGGCTCCCACCCTAGGACACTGCAAACGAAGGCGACATATCTACGAGCTACTAGCATTTTATCCGATCTGCGGTTTGATGTGAAGAAGCTGATTGACGAAGGACTCCTTTATTTGTCCGGACTGAGCCCCGTTGAAGCGAAGCTGTAATTTTCTTTTGATAAGATATATACTTTTACTTCATACTATTGCTAACTGAGGACTTTCTCTTTTTTTGCAGCTCAGACAATGTGGAGGGCTTCGATCAGCTAGACTTTGAAGTTAATCAGCGCCGAGCTAGAAGAAAGGGCGGCTGAGATGGCAGGAGAAAAATTGACCGACTCCTTTAGTGATATGGCTGCCCACACGAATGAGCTACCTTCGCCCCACCCCTCGATGGTCACCGTAGCCGTTTCTTCCAGGGAGGCTAGCCCGAGTCCAACTCCTTAGCTTACAAGGAAGAGACGCCAACCTATTGGTTCGCAGGCCACCGGGCGAACGCTTGAAGACTCCCAGGCTATGACCCCAAGTGCTAGTTCATCTAGGACGGTACCCTTGCCACTCTGATCTTCTATCCCTACTCCGCCATACTGGGGTCCTATGGAAGCAGGCACTAAAAGCAGGAGCGCTCGGGCGAGGGAATCTGTTACTCTACCAGACTACGTGCCCCCTTCAATTTTGATTCCCCTAAGCGGGGAAGGCTCAAACTGGGCGAACGATAACATAACGTTCAAGCTGAAAGGACGAGCCGCGAAGGCCTACACATACTCGAGCGAGATGTGCCAAGATAAATCCACCAACCACCTGATAGACTCATTCACTATTGACCTGACGGGGGTAAGGAGTTGATTTGCGATTGAGGTCAATTTATCCTGGCACATCCTGCTCGAGTACGTATAGACATTCGCGACTCGTCCTTTCAGCTTGAGTGTTATGTCACTGTCCGCCCGACTTGAGCCTTCCCCGCTCGGGGGAATCAGAATTGCAGGGGCACATAGTCTGGTAGAGTAATAGATTCCCCCGCCCGAGTGCTCCTGCTTTAGGTGCCCGGTTCCACAAGATCCCGGTCTGACGGAGTAAGGGTAGAAGATCAGAGTGGCAAGGGTACCATCCCAGATGAACTAGCACCTGGGGTTATAGCCTGGGAGTCTTCAAGCATTCGCTCGACAGCCTGTGAACCAACAAGTCGACGTCTCTTCCTTGTAAGCTGAGGAGTTGGAGTCGGGCTAGCCTCCCTGGAAGAAACGACCACGACGGCCATCGAGGGGCAGGGTGGAGGTAGCTCATCCATGCGGGCGGTCATATCACTAAAGGAGTAGATCAATTCTTTTCTTGCCAGCTCAGCCGTCCTTTCTTCTAGCTCAGCGCTGGTTAACTTCAAAGTCTATTTGACCGAAGCCCTCCACTGTCTAAGCTGCAAAAGAGAGAAAGTCCTCAGTTAGCAATAATATGAAGTAAAAGTACATATCTTACTAAAGAAAAATTACAGCTTCGCTTCGACGCTCAAGTCAGTTATCGGAGAGAAAAAAGTTGACAATGAAATAGTAGAATGTCTTTTTTTCATACCTCCCTCTGTGTGTAGACTTACTTATATATCTTCTGGGGAGAATTACTCTTCTTATTAATGAGGCATGTTGTCCTAGTAAGGACTATCTGCGATGGTAAGGAGGTGTTCGTACTATCAAAACATCTTAACTGTACTGTCCTCATTCCTTGCACGTTCAGTATTTATTACTAATAGGTCTATGTTACACCAAGCTCACAACCCTGTCAAGTGATTTGTCCGAGCGGGAGGTTCGTGGTCAATAGGTCGATTCAAGTTGGTCGACGTATGATATGTTTCAATCGGGAGATCTCTCTAAGTGAGTTTCTCCATGCATTAGCTTGTTTAGGAATTTCCCTGATCAGATAGAAGGCACCCTGAGTGTTCTTGTAATAGGTCGCGCTCATCCGCTCGGGTATCTAGTGTTCTTGGACTTTACCTGGTCGATGGGTGACGAGTCCCGACCGGGATGTATCGAGACATTCGCTCTAGATCGGTGACTATTGATTTTGGTCTCAACGCCTGACCGATAACTTTCACGTTGATTCTTGGTTATATTCCCCATATCAATAGAATTAGACTACCTAGTGACTTGATTATAAAGCTTTCAACTAAGGGACTATATGAAAAGATCAATCTTACGATAGTTGTGACAACCAAATAAAGTTAGGGCTATCTAAAATCTAATTAATTGAGTAAATAGTTAGAAACTGCCAATCAATTATCACTACAAAAAAATATTAATTTTGCGATAAATTTTATTAAAAATTTGTGACAAATTCAGCGACGAACAATTATTCGTCCCAAAATTCTCGTCCCAAAAGTTTGCGACAGAAATATGTAGATTCGTCGCAAAATTTGTGACAAATTATATTTTTGTCGCAAAATTCGTTCGTATTTTGCGACGAATTATTGTTTCGTCGCAAAATTCACCAAGCACAAATCTACGACGAAAACTAGATTTGTCGCAAATTTATCGTAATTCTGCGATGAATCCAGATTCGTCACAAATTTATCGTAATTCTACGACGAATCCAGATTCGTCACAAATTTATCATAATTCTACGACGAATCCAGTTTCATCGCAGATCTGCGATGAATCCTGTTTCATTGCAGATTTGTGACAAATCTGCGACGAAATCTGGATTCGTCGTAGATCTGTGATGACTAATGTTTTCGTCGCAAATCTGCGACGAATCCAGATTTCGTCGCAGATCTACGATGAA
>JBBUKS010000065.1:8843586-8855412 GCA_038050645.1 Hedychium gardnerianum
AAACCTTCATCTCATAGTTGTTTCAGCTTTGCAATCAGTGGTTGCATATAAACATCTATTAACTTCTTCGAATTTTGTGGGCCAGACACAACCAATGTTAAAAACATATAGGGTGTTTCATACACATCCCAGGTAGAAGATTATACGGAGTTAAGATAATTGGCCAACGAGAATAATTTCTTCCTAATTTTCCAAATGGAGTAAAACCATCAGCACAAAGACCTAACCTAATGTTTCGAGTCTCTTTCGCAAATTTTGGATATATTCTATCAAAAATTTTCCACGCCTCTGCATCTGATGGATGACACATTAGCCACTCTTCTATTTGATGATTTGCATGCCAAGTCATGTGTTCAATAGTGACCTTTGATGCATAAAGCCTTTGTAACCTAGGAGTTAAAGGCAAATAAAACAACCGAGTGTATGATTTATATCGTTGTTGACTCCTTCTAGTGATCTTGTACCTAGCTTGATTATAGAATTTACAAACATCTTCATCACCTCCTCAATATAGAATACAACCATCTTTGCAAACATCAATTCTTTCAATCATAAGACCTAATTCTTTCATAAGTTTTTCCATACTATAAAAAATCATTGGTCATTATGTGATCACGTGGCAATACCTCTCCAATAACTTGAACAATATCATTAAAATAATCTTCGAACACATTATGCTCTGCCTTGACATTCAACAGTCTTATGGTGAGAGATAATTTAGTGTGACTATCACAACCAACCCACATTGGTTCATCTGAAGCACTCAACACTTCCTGAAATTAGATATATGTTTCATTATTCATAGTTTCATCAAAACTTGGTACTTCTACCTCCTCCAACAATGATGCATAAGTAGTAAACATTTGTTCAACTGTTGGAGGATAACTAGAACTTGCACCGAGTGTCGGTTCGGGAATGAAATTCTGACCCACTGCATCAATTACCATCCTTTGATATAGATTTAATTGATCATAATAACTTTGATCCCCAATAACTAAGACTTGTATCTTTTGTCCATAATCCTCATCAGATATGAATAGTTAACTATGACATGTCCAATTATAGTAATTCGCGATAAAACCAAATCTACAAAGATGTTCTGAAACTTTACCACACTCTAAAAATTTACCATTGTGACACTTTTTGCACGAACACCTTATCTTATTGCCATCCATATACTCAATATTACTAGATGCAAAATTTAAAAATTATTCCAACCCAGTCATAAATTCATCAGTTAAACCTCGACGTCTAGGTAATTTTTTTTTACATCCAACTCCTTTCATTCTTTATTTTGTCTATTTCCAATTTATTGAAACATTAATAAAAACTACTACAAATAAAAACTAAATAGTACACTAATGGTTAATATGTAATTAGTTCACATACAAATGGAGAGACATTAATAGCAAAAAAAATGGAAACATGAGATAGTACACTAATGCTATCATTATTTAAGTAACAGGTGAAGGTATACCTAACAAAGGTGAACAAAGACAAGTGTCTCTCCAAACATGTCAAATATAAACTTGCACAAATAATATTACGAAATCAACAATCAAATATAAGAGTCCACAAACAAATATAAGTCAACAATCTCACGGTCATGCACGACCAGCCAAGGCTAGCCAAGTGTGGCTAGCCATCACCAATCCCATCCAAAGCCACCTACGGTGAGGCCGGTTGAGTTTGACCGAGCCCGACCGCAGCTATCCAAGTTCGACCGACTTTTGTCAAGGCCGATCGCAGCCAGCCAAGGCCGACCGTGCCCAAGTAAGGCCGATTGAGCCTAAGCAAGGCTAGTTGTAGCCAACTGAGCTCAAGCAAGGTCGTCTATAGCTGGTCTAGCCCTGGCGAGGCGAGCCACGACCTGCCGAGCCCTAGCCGAGCCGAGTAGAGGCTGACGACGGTCGACCTAGTAGGGTTGAACGGAAAAATGAGGGGAGATTAGGGAACTTACATGTTCGTCATTGTCGCTAAAGTTGCCATCGTCGCCATCGTCGAGAGGGAAGAGGGGGAAAGGGATCATGGGAATGAGATCTATATTTGGTTAAAATCTAGCGTTTTGGTGATGAAATAATTTTCATCGCCAAATTTGATGCTAATTTTGCAATGAAATCAAGTTTTCTTCTTCAAATTAGCAATGAAACTGCTTTTCGTCCCAAATTTGGTGACGAAAATTGATTTCGTCACAAAATTTGGGATGAAAAGAATTTTCGTTGCTAATCAAAAAATTTTGTTTATTGGCGATGAATTGCTTTTTGTTGCTAACATGGTCACCAAATCTACGACGAATCCACAGTTTCATCGCCAAATCTGTGATGAATAAAGTTATTCATCCAATTTGGGATGAATCCAAGGATTCGTCGCCAAATCTGTGATGAATACCTAGATTCATCGCAGATCTAAAAATTTAATTAAAAAAATATTATATGTTTTATTTTTATATTTTCTTTTATGTTATATTTTTTGCAGTGTTGTCGTTCTTCTCTGGAAGTTCAAAGAGGGGGGACATATTTGTAGGGGTGGAGGAAGCATCGCTGAAGGCCCTCATCAATATCAGTGCCACTGCTTTCATAGTCACAACTCCGCTTCTGCTTTCCAGCTTTGTATAAATTGTCCATTTCCTAGCCCTACGCACAGTTTGGCCTAGACGTGTAGGACACTAGAAAGGACTAAGCATTCATTTAAAATAATTGAATGAACCAAATTAAATTAATTGAAAAAATATTATTTTTAAACAAATCAAACTATTTTTAGACCAACCAAATCGATTGAAATTTATCATTAAAATTGAATAAATCAAATCTATATAATTCAAATTGATTAATTCATTAACCGACTACTCCTTCTTCTAGTGTTAAATTTACCAATCCAATAATATGGAGTTGGTTGATAGGTTAAGTCAATTTAGTTTAATCAATTTAATCATTTTAAATTTTAAAATCAAAATAATCAAGGTTTTTAAAAAAACTAAAATTTTGAATTAATCAAAGTAAAATTTTATATTAAATAATGATTATTTTAATTTAATTAAGATTTTTCTCACTCCCTTCTACAAAAGGACTCTAATTTCTGGCCCATTCACTTGTTTAGACCGACACCTATGAGTCATTCCAGTGTGACACAATGTGGGAAAGGGAGGTAAAGGGTGAGAGTTCTTCCAAAGAAACAAATTATCTAATAATTTAATTTGCATCAATATATATTTTTAATATATTTACATACATGACCTCTGCTATAATTAGTTGGTTCTTATATTTCATAATCAATCAGCGACAAATCCATGGATTCGTCGCCAAATCATTGTGACAAATCCATGGATTCATTGCAGATTAGTCAAAAAAAAATAAAAAATAAAAAAACATTATCAAACATTTTATTCTTGTAGTTTCTTTTATGTTATATTTTTCGCAATGCATTAACATTGTAGACTAGTACACGATCGACAAATGATGAATTAGGCATGAATCACTATTCATTCCCACTAGTGACGACGTCACCAATCCCAACAAGATAAAACAAACAATTATAGCTAAAACAACCTACTCATTCTTAGCAAATTTAAATTGATTTACTCATCCAAGTCACCAACCTCACCTTTCTTAATTAACCCTTAGTTTCAATGAACATGACCAAATCATTGAACCAATTTGACCTTATTGGCTTGTTTAGCATACATAGATAATTCCTTAACCAAATTAGCTCTCATATACCTTAATTAATTTGTTAACACGGCCAAAACTTCTATTCTCACTAGTATGATCAACACGATCAACATAAGTGCTTTGATTGCCCTAATTAACTTAATTGGTCTTTTAAACCCAACTAATGATCCATCTAGTTTAACCAATCTGCTAAAATTTGCTACAATGTTTTGCCCAATCTACGACGAATCCATGGATTCATCATAGATTGGCGATGAATCCATGGATTCGTCGTAGATCACGATGAATCCATGGATTCATTATAGATTGGCGAGGAATCCTTGGATTCATGGCCAAATTATTGTGACAAATCCAAGGATTCATCGTGGATTGGTTGCTATGGAGAGGTTGTCTTTTTTGTACAAGGCATGACCGTGCTTTGGATGGTTAGCTGATGTTGAGTGCTAAAACTTGACATCTCCTCCGTCTTTTGGTTAGTTTTTCCTATAGGAACTCACTAGTGTCATGGGACACAGCCAATGTCATGGGACGCGGCCAGTGTCATGGGACACGACCAGTGCATGTTCCTTACTTCCACTTCTGATGTGCATAGATTATATATATTTTTAGGCATTATTTGTTGCACATCTACTTGTATTTCACTGAGTATGATCTACATTATTGCACCCTATCTCGCATTATTGTTATGCTTTTACTCTTTTAGTTTGGAGATCTGCTCTCTTTGTATTTTGATTGACAGGATGCCATTTGAAGCTAAAATGGAGAGAAATGGACATTGGAGCAAGCTTAGGGAGAAAAGTCTAGCAAGCATGGTCGTGCCTCTTCAAGGCACGACTGTGCCATCTCTATCCAAGCAGGGTCATGCCTTATAGGCATGACCTAGCTTCATCAGTAGGCCCTCAAAGCAATTCCCATAGGCAGGTCGTGCCCCCTCAAAAGCTCCCTCCAGTAGATTTCTAGAAGCTCCCACGATCAAGCTGTGCTAAAAGGCACGGTCGTGTTTTCTTCAGCCATGGACTCCAACATTTCCAGAGACTCCCATGACCAGGCCATACCAAAAGGCACGAATGTGTCTTCTTCCAACCGTATCACTTGAAAAAACAGAAGTTTCCACGGTCAGACCGTGCCAAAAGGCACGACCGTGTCTCCATTGAACTTGTTCCCACAGCTAGGCCATGCCCCTTGGGCACAACCATGCCTTTTTCTTGGCATTCCCCATGACATGGCCATGCCTCACAAGCATGTCCGTCTGGCGGTAGGACATGATCGTGGGGCCTATAAAAAGGGGTCAAGATCCTCTTTTCAAGAGGAGGAAAGGTTTCCCCTTAGTGGGAACCTACGAGATCCATTTTGTAGCTGATTTTCACAATCCGTCCACCTCCGGAGCAAGGATTTCATCCAAGTAGACTGGCAAAGCATCGATAAGCATCTCTTCTTCTTTATTCTTTGTATTGATTGGAAGAATGCTTCATTTATTATCTCTTGCTTGTAACTCCCTTGCTATGGAGTAGATTTCTAAGATTCTAGGATTTAGAGAGTAATTGTGATGTGATGTTGATGTATTAACTATGGATTTTCTAATTTCCTTATTCTATGAAGTGTTTATGACTTGTTCTATGTGTGTGATAACTTGTTTATATTTGATGGAATGTGTGTGTGAAGAGTATGCATGTGGATATGAAGGATTGTCACCATGTAGGGGAGATGCTTTTGATTGCATACCCGGGGATCCCTTAGTGGCAGAGGGTAATTCTTTAACCGAACTTTTCAAAGTCATCGACCTGAAATGGGGGCCAATTCTCCATAAGGGATTAGCTAATTAGAGTTTAATGGGTTTTTACCATTCCAATGTTAGGAAGTGACTTGCATAATATAGATTGTATACCCGGGGAGCCCTTAGTGATAGGGGTAATTCTTTAACTAGACTTTCTATATTACCTTTTCTACTTAATAATATTGTAAGACAATGGTGTAAACACTCCGGTGTGATCTGTTGGGTAGCCCAACATGAATGCGTGCTTTTAGACGTTTCAAAAACATGCACAGCAGAAGACATAAATAATAAATCCTAATTTATTATAACACACATATCTACGCATGCAAGATACAATATGTGCAAACATAATCGCAATATAAAATTTTTATGAAAAGAAATTTATTCTAGTTATACCTAAAGGATCACGTGAAGTGGAAAGTGTTAGTGTCATCCCTAAGAGTCAATCATGAGTTGATTGACTTAGGACATATTATATCATATTTATCAATAAAAGGAAAGGTTTTGGTTATTATATTTACTTCATGGTTGTGCTAGCTGAATAAAATAATGCCCTAGAATAGTAGGTTCTAATCTACAACATATCAATTGGTTAAATTAATTATGGGAGACTGTCAATATATATATAGAACACTACTCTTAAAAATTTCTAGTCAAGTATTAATATACAAAAGGTAATATTAATGCATTGAGACTAGCATGTAGGTCAATCGATGACTTATTCTCACAAGTCATGGATATATGATATCAAGTTGTTACATTGGCATATATTAGAGAATATATACTAAATTGACCCGCCATGAAATATTTCATGGATCATTATATGATTGTCATAAACATTTTCATAGTGACTATTAGTATAAATAGTCCTTAGACTTGAAGTCACTACGGTTCCTTACATAAGGAGTTGTGTACTTTGGTATCGACAAACGTCACTTGTAACAAGGTGGATTATAAAGACATTCACTGGGTATGCAATGAGATATGTAGAGGGATGTGAGTGATGTAGATGAGATTTATCTCTTCCATATATTGGAAGAGATATCTGTGGGCCCCTTGATTAAGTAGAACTACTGAAATACATGACCATGCTCAAATAAGTCAATATGAGATATTAAACTTATTTGGTTAAGTGAGTCTACTTAGAGATCAAAAAATACATAGATTGATGAGAGGATGACACAGTCTATGCCTCATGTATTAATCTAGATATCATGGACAAAAGAACTGAATTATACAAGATAATGGTCATAGACAGGTTAGGTTGGATCTCGACATTCTCGTCACTTGGGTAGCAATGATGCATTGCTAGACGTCACTCATTGCTTGTGTATCTAAAATAGTTTTAAAAACACTGCCAACATTACAAGAACCTATTGGGTCATACACAAAGAGCATGTTGATTTGGAGATTGATTTATTTTAGTTTGGCTAAAATAATGTGGATTTGAACCTTAAGTCCAAAATGGGTTTCAAACGTTAAAGCCCAACCCAACTATAGAGCTCTCTAAGAGAAACACTAGTAGTCTTCTCTTCCAAAAGTGTTGAGGAGGTGAAGAGGTAAGGGTTATCTTGGTTTTAATTGCCACCTTAAATAACTCTTAAAGAGGGCGGAGAAGGGGAAGAGGCAAAAGTTGTCTTTTCATTGCCACCTTAAGTAGTCATCTCTAGCAAGATGAGGAGGTGGGTGAGACTCTCCAATTTTCGTTTTTTGTCTTCTTGAATTCATGAGAAGGAAAGAAGAAAAGAAGGAAACATGCTCGTGTGGATACCATAGAGGCATGGACATTCTGATCATGCTTAGATCGGCCGAACTAGCATACCACAAGGGTTGTTCACGCATCAAAGGTAACAATCATATTCGCTTAGAATAGTTGTAAGACGTAGTTATGCATTTGCATGAATCTCTGGAGGGAATAATTTTCCACTGCGTTCTTGTTTGTTTTTCGCTAAAAATCCCAACAAAAAGGGAATTAATCGAGCAATGTTGTCGAACCTTGCCTCTATTCGTATCCATGCTGAGAACTCCTCAAGACAACTTCGAAAGTCATGAATTCATTCTCATGAAAGGTACTAGCCTTGCGTGTGAAGATAAGGTTTAGTGCCTAGCGGCGTACGCAACCAGACGACGCCAAATGAGAGATAGACACCAAAAGAAATCTTATTGTCCGACCCCAAAAAGGGGGTTGTTCACACCTTTTTCCTCACTATTCGACGTTCATAATTCACTTCCAATAAGGTATGAAGTACTCCAAGGCATCGGGAATCTAATAGAAATGTTTGCTCACTAAAATGGAGGTCAGAGGAGTCCAGGAAGTGGCAAAATGTTGGCGAACAACAAGTTGTCCCACTGGCTCTTCCTTGCTTGGAACGACAGTGGCCGACCGGAGAAGGCTCCTCTAGTGTCCTACTAGTTGGCCGGAGGTGGATGGATGGTGGGCGATGGCCAGAGCTTGGGGAGCAACGGACCAAAAGACTCCTTCCTTTGGTGTTGGGCGACACAAGGAGAAGAGAGGAGAAGAAGAAAGGTGAGGGTTTTGGAAACTCTTTCCAAAACTTAATCCCATTTCTATTCCAAATAGAATTCCTCTTCCAATACATAATTCTCCTCATGGAGGGATATATTTATACACCTTCTTAATGACTTGGAGAACAATTCATCTCCTAATCCCAAACCCAACTCATTAAGCCTTAACTAAAATTTAGCCCATTAAACTCTTGGTTTGGTTCAAAGAGAAGCAAACCACTTGGTTCAATAATCAAACCAAACCAATTTGGTTTATTATTAAACCAAAGAGGATCCATCACATCTTCAAAAGATGTGGCATATCCTTGCTTCCATTCCGACAAATAACTTGTCTCGCTCAATTTGAGAATTCAATTTCCAAACTCGTTTTAAGTCTTTCGGATAAACTCATAGTGCAGTGACCTTATAGGTTCCCGGTTATGTTGGTCTTCCATAATTAACCATTAATTATGGAACGATCATGAGTGACACCTAGTAATACATCATGATCCCCAATTGATTGAAAAATCAACGGTTGATTCCACAATCACTTCCGAGCCTTTCAATAGTTACAATGAGTTGTGTCTCATTCCTTTTACTCGTCTTATACTCACTTGGTTCAAGACATGGTCTATGTTGTTGGTGCAATCATGCCTTGAAAGTTTTAATGATTGATAATTATTAAAGTTTATGCTAATACATTGGATCTAACTTAAGTTACAAGTGTGCAGGATGAAAGAAGTCCAAGAAGGTCGAGGATCAGATTCTTGGCAAGAAGAAGTCCATGCATGTTGGAAGAGTTCACAATAAGAGATCTAAAATAGTTGAAGAATCTCTAAATGTTATTTTTGAAGAAAATCCAACTTCAAATCCTAATAAAACAATCGAGGTTGAATTACAATTTGAATTGAAAAAACTAACATTAAATGAGAACAACGATCATGAGGAAGAAAATCAAGAGAGTGAGAATGAAGGAATAGTCGAGTTACCACTTAAGCATGTGATCACCATAACTCAAGAATCAAGACTTACTAGAACAAATGCAAATCATCCCTTAGATCAAGTAGTGGGAGATATTACACAAGGGGTAAGAACTCGATCATATTTTCGAAATGAGGAAAATCAAATTGCCTTAATCTCCCAAATTGAACCAAAAACTATTGATGATGTCTTGCTTGATCCGGATTGGATTTTAGTAATGCAAGATGAATTATCTTAATTTGAGAGAAGTCAAGTTTGGGATTTAATTAGCTCCTAGATCCGAAGAAAAATCAATTATTGATACTAAGTGGGTTTTTTCAGAACAAACTTAATGATAAGGGAGTGGTTGTGAGAAACAAAACTAGATTGATTGCTAGAGGCTTTAATCAAGAAGAAAGGTTAGATTATGATGAAACTTATGCACCCGTAGCTCGATTGGAGTCCATTAGGATGATATTGGCATTTGTCGCTCATAAAAGATTTAAATTGTATCAAATGGATGTAAATTCAGTATTTTTAAATGGTTTTATTAAGGAAGAAGTCTATGTTGAGCAATCACCAGGGTTTAAAAATTCAGATTTTCTAAACCACATGTATAAGCTTAAAAAAGCCTTGTATGGGTTAAAACAAGCACCTCGAGCTTGGTATGAATGGTTGTCGATATTTTTAATGTCAAAAGGATTTCATAAAGGACAAATTGATCCTACTTTATTTTTTTAAAAAATAGTGAAGATGATATTTTTGTGGCCCAAGTTTATGTAGATGATATTATTTGTGGTTCTACAAATAAAGACTATCTAAATGAATTCATAAATCACATGAAAAGTGAGTTTAGATGAGTTTGGTTGGTGAGTTAACATTTTTCTTAGGACTACAAATAAACAAACAAAAGAAGGTATATACATTCATCAATCTAAATATGCTAAAAAAATCATCAAGAAATTTGGGATGAAAAATGTCAAAGAAATATCTACTCCTATGACCACTAATACAAAATTAGACAATGATATTGAAGGCAAAGAAATTGACCCAAAGTTGTATTGTAGTGTTATAGGTAGTCTCATTTATCTCACGACTAGTAGACCCGACATGTTATTTGCCGTAGGTATGTGTGTAAGATATCAATCTTGTGCTAAGGAGTCACATTTATGTGCGGTCAAACGAATTCTTCGATATCTTAAGGGAACTCAAAGTGTCTTTGGTATCCTAGAACCGAAACCTTTGATCTTGTAGGGTACTCTGATTCTGATTATGCCGGGTGCAAATTGGATCGCAAAAGCACTAGTGGTGGATGTCAATTTTTGGGATCCTCTTTAGTTAGTTGGCAAGTCAAAAATAACATTGTGTAGCACTCTCCACAACCAAAACCAAATACATAGCTATGGGAAAGTGTGTGTCACAATTGTTATGGATGATTCACACTCTAGAGGATTATAAACTCATTTACAAAAATGTACAAATTTTTTATGATAACGTGAGTACCATAAATTTATCAAAAAACTCAGTTCATCATTCAAGAAAAAAGCACATTGAGGTAAAACATCATTTCATTCGAGATCTTGTGGCTAGAGGTGATATTGTCCTTAGTTATGTTGAGTCAAAATCCAACCTAGCCGATATCTTCACTAAACCACTTCCCGAAGCTGAATTTAGTTATTTACGAAGGGAATTGAGAATGTGCCTTGTTGAGTAAATAAATAACCCTTCATGATCACTTCAAGGATATTTTTTTTTTAAAAAAATAATTTTACCTTCAAAATGCATTTCATAAGAACATACGTTTTACCTTGTCTGTGTTTTTAAATCTACATAGATGGGAGTGAGATGTTTAGGAACAATCTTCTTGATCATAATATTTGTTATAATGCATTAATTTGAGCAAGAGGAGTGAAACCTTTTTTATGAATTATTGACTTGATCAATCATGGAGAAGACTAATACACAATTAATGTGTATTTGGTCCGAAAATCGTGATTGGACATTTCAATGGAAGAAACTCATAACCAACCATTCCAACACACTTAAACATATATATCATATCTACATTTCATACACATGAGTAAAGTCATTAAACTTTAAAATTGGCATGAAATAGGATAAAAATAAAGTTTATCAGAAATCCCAATTGATTGGTAACAGTTACCAATCGATTGGTAATTCTATGGTTGACCACAGAAAGGCTCGAACTCTATTTGGCTAATACCAATCGATTACGCAATCGATTGGTACAAATTTCTCACGAACACAAAACCTCACTGAATCGATCCGGGAATTGATTCGGTTATAGACCAATCGATTGTTTAATCAATTGGTGACAATCTCTCGCGAGCATAGAATCGATCGTAATTGATCAACTGATCGATTAAAGCCTCGCGTAATCGATTGGTGAAACTCATCAATCGATTGGTAGGCGCGATTTTATACCTGTACCCTAACTAATCGACTCGAATATTCGATTTTCTCCCAAGCCCTACTCTTCCGACTCAATCGCCGTCTGTGTCACCCGCCCCTTTTCGTCTCTGACGATCTCTTCGACGTCTCTTCTGACATTTAGGTCACTCCGGTAAGCCCTAGACCAATAGTTCTTTTGGCATTTCTTCCTTTCCTTTCCCCATTTCCCGACTGTAGCTTACTCAGTGTATCCACAGAGCTTTTTTTTGGAGAAGGTTTGTCTCCGGTGACAGCTACTTCTCCGGCGATCTCAGGACATCATATCCTCTTTCCTAGCCCATCCTCAATTTGCTAAAGCAACCATGCCGCCAAAGTAAAATCCTAAACCCTAGTTTTCATTAATCGATTTCATTCTTCATGAAAAATTTGCTAATCTATGGATTGTTGCATTCCATTCATGCATCATAAATCATATTTTTGCTCATAAATTGTTGGTGCATTCATCAT
>JBBUKS010000065.1:8865508-8878198 GCA_038050645.1 Hedychium gardnerianum
TCGATTGATGAATTTCACCGATCGATTGGCATGACACGATCGATTGCGATTACAACCTCCAATAGATTAGTGTAAAGACTAATCAATTGACAAGCTTTGTAATCGGACACAGAAGCGATCGGAATCGATCAAGGGATCGATTAGAGCTATCAATGGATTGACAATTTATGTCAATCGATTAACAGCTTTAAAACCCTGTACAAAATTGATTCTGATCGATTAGGAGTCTTTATCAATCGATTAACAGTCTTGAAATCACGATAAATCGATTGGAATCGATTGATACCATAAATCGATTAGGATTGATGTCCAATTGATTACTAGCCTTAAAGTTGTGACAGGATCAATTATCAATCGATTAGAATTATTTTCAATCGATTAGAATTATTTCCAATCAATTAGAATATTTTTTAATCGATTAAGAAAACTTTCTTCGTGAAATAGTATTAAATACTATTTCTTCCAATATTGTTTCATGCACAAATTAAATAATACCATTAAAAAAATGTTAAAAGATATTAAATGATGCCATTAAAAGTTATTAAAAGGAATTTAAATAATGATTCAATTATAGAATTTCAAGGAAACTTCAGCTTCTTAAGGGTGAGTTCTATATATGATCTTGTAGTCGCATATAATAGGCTTTTAAATCGTTTATGGTAATTGATTGGGTAAAATCAATCGATTATCATATGATATCAATCGATTAATAAGCCTAATTTTGGGTTATCAAGGCTTATTAAGTGATTATTTGTTCGGTTAAAGTTCATAGGATTTTCTTGAGTCTATTTACACAACGTGTTACTAAGTTGAACTATTATGTCAGCCCAAAGGAATGCACCTTAGGTAGGTTTAGTGCATTTTATGTTAGTAGACGTATATCTATGCTAAGAGTAATCGACCCAAAGAAAGGTTAATTTTATGCCAGATATATGCTCAGGATAGCTTACAACTATGGAACAAAATTTTATTTTATTCAGATCATGCACAAAATATGTTGGCCCAAAGAAAGACATATTGCATGGTAGATTAAGGTTGTTGTGAGCTATGAACCAACATATAACTCATATAAAGTGTCATATTATGTGCACAATGGGTCAGCCCAAAAGAAGACTCATTATGTATCCAATTAAAGTTTGAGTTATATTAGAGAGTACTGCTAACAAATTATATTTTAATCAACATAGTAAAATGCAATGTTGTATTTGGTATCTCATGAAGAGCACATTTATATGTATTTCAAATTTTATTTTATTTGCATAATCTTATGTTTTAACTTATACATTTTCTTAGCTTTAATTAAATCATAATCTTACATTATTTACACTTTTTTAATTTCAGTGCAATCTATTATTGTCAGTATTAATAACATCCCCACACTAACTGGTATAAATTTTGCTAAATGGAAAAAATACGTAATCGTAGTCTTAGGCTGCATGGATTTAGACTATTCATTAAGAAACAATCGTCTCACACCTCCAACTAGTGCTAGCACTGCAGAGCAAATGACTAAATTTCAACTGTGGGAGTGATCAAATCACATGAGTCTAAGTATCATGAGGCTTTCCATACTGACACTAATAAAATGCACAATAACTAAGGGAGAGAATGCTAGGAGTTTCCTAAATCAATTGACAGACTGATTCACCTCAAATGACAAAGTTGAGACTACCACACTTTTTACGAAGTTAGTAACCATGCGGTATACTGGTAAAGGAAACATAAGGGAGTACATTATGGAGATGTCCAATATAACGACAATTTTGAAAGCATTAAAACTCGATATGTCTGAGAGTATGTTAGAGCATTTGGTCTTGATGTCTCCGCCTGCACGGTTCACACCTTTTAAGATTTCATATAATACTCAAAAGGAAAAGTGGACATTGAATGAGTTTATTGCTCAATGCGTGCAAGAAGAGAGGAGACTAAAGATTGAGACATCTGAGAGTGTTTACTTAGCATCTGGTTCTTAAAGTATGGGCAAGAAGAGAAAGAGGATTAACAATAAAGGAAAGGGAAAGCGAACTGCAGATTCTAGGGGTCTTCAAAATTTTGTTAGTTCGGTAGTTAATTTAGCTATAGTACCCACTGACACTTGGTGGATAGATACTAGTGCTACTACTCACATAAGTGTCACTATGCAGGGTTATCTTAGGAGATAATTTTTGTTTGATGGTGAAAGATACATCTATACGGGGAATAAAAAGAAGGCTAAAGTAGAGTCGATTGGTATTTTTAGGCTTTGTTTAGGAACTAATGCCTATTTAGATTTAGAAAATGTATTCATTATACCATCTTTCAAATGGAACTTAATTTTAATTTCTTGTTTGGATAAATCATGATATTCTTGTTCATTTGGAAATGAAATGTTTAATATTTTCTTTAATTTAATTGTGATTGACAATGATTCTTTGGTTGATAAACTTTATAAATTGAATATCTTTACTCCTACGGTTGACAACCTAATAATGCATAGTATAGGTACGAAATACAAATTGACCGATGAGAATTCTTCTATGTTGTGGCATAGGCGTTTAGGACATATATCCAAACAACACCTAGAAAGGTTAATGTCACATGAAATTCTCGATTATCTTGACATGTCAGACTTTGATGTCTGCATAGATTGTGTTAAGGAGAAAACAACTAAAAAAAGAGAATAAAAGGACTAGCCGATGTAGTGACGTTTTGGAGTTAATACATACGGACATATGTGAATCATTCCCTAAGGCATCTTGGAATGGACACACATATTTTATCAGCTTCATAGACAACTACTCTAAATTTGACTATCTGTATCTTATTCATGAGAAGTCACAATCTTTGGATATGTTTAAAATTTTCAAAGCCGAAGTTAAACTTCAACTAAGTAAGAAAATTAAAGTCGTCCAATCTGACTGTAGAGGTGAATATTACAGTCGATATGATGGATCAGGTGAACAACGTCCAGGACCTTTTGCGAAATACTTTATTGAGTGTGAGATTGTGCCTCAATATACCATGTTTGGTACTCTCAGTCAGAATGGTGTAGTTGAGAGATGCAATCGTACCCTAAAAGATATGATAAGAAGTATGATGACTTTTACTTCTTTACCGGAGTCTTTGTGGGGTGAGGCACTCAAGACTGCAGTTTACCTACTTAATAGAGTACCTAGTAAGACAGTAACTAAAACTTCATTCGAGATGTGGACGGGTAGGAAGCCTAGTATTAGGCATTTACACATCTGGGGTTGTCCAGCTGAGGCTAGGCCTTATAAGCCTAACGAAAAGAAACTGAACTCAAGAATAACTAGCTGTAATTTTATAGGTTATTCTGAGAAGTCCAGGGGATATAATTTTTATGATCCCTCTAATAGATCCTTCTTCGAAATGGGAAACACCAAATTCATTAAGAACGGTGGGAGTACTAAGGTTAGGGAAGTATCTTTTGAGGAACACATTAATGATCCTCCTATGGTAATTACTAGTGCAATAAGTACATGTATGGTTATCATACCTTACATTATGAACATTACACATCTAGTGGGAGTAGTGAACCAAAATATTCTCGTGTTATCTCCAATGCAATTGGAGGATCCTTCCATTAAGATTGAGATACTGTCTCAAATTATTGAACAGATACCTCAACCTCCTCAACCACAAGTGTCTTTAAGGAGATCTTTAAGGGAAAGAAGAACCACAAATTCTTGTGATTATATTTATCTCCAAGAGCATGATTTTGACATAGGGTTCGAAAGTAATCCTGCATCTTTCCAAGAGGTCGAACAATACTCTAATCCTGAAAGATGGATTAACGTCATGCAAGAAGAGTTGAAGTTTATGACAGACAATGACATTTGGGAATTTGCTGAATTGCCTAAAGGTAAGAAACTCGTTAGTTACAAATGAATATTTAAAATCAAATGGGATTCAAGATGCAATATCGAAAAGTATATGACTTGTAACTCATTATGATTTGGAGTTACATCAAATGGACGTAAAGACTACATTCCTCAATAGAGACATTGAGGAGTCTATATATATGGTGCAACCAGAGAACTTTGAGTCTGAGAACTCAAAGCACGTAGTATGCAAATTAAAGAAGTTCATTTATGATTTGAAACAGGCATCCCGTTAATGGTACCAAAAATTTGATTAAGTGGTTACCTCATTTGGATTTAAAGAGAACCTCGTTGATCAGTGCATATATGTCAAGTTCAGTGGGATAAGTTTGTTATACTTATTTTGTACGTAGATGATATATTGCTTGCGAGCAATAATAAGGGTTTGCTGCATGAAACTAAGTCATTTCTATTTGATAATTTTGAAATGAAAGATCTTGGTGAAACATCCTTTATTTTAAGCATACAGATCTGTCATGATTGTTCAAGAGGCATTCTTGGGCTTTCACAACAGACTCATATTGAAAAGGTGCTTATAAGGTAAGACATGCAGAACTGTATACCTGGTGACACACCTGTGTCAAAAGGTGACAAGTTCAACTTGCAGTAGTGTCCACCTCTTGAACTTAAAATAAAAGAGATAGAACAATTCCCTTATGCGTCGGCTGTGGGAAGTCTCATATATACACAAATTTGTACAAGACCAGATATAACGTTCATAGTGGGAATGTTAGGCAGATATATTAGTAACCCAGGACCGTCGCACTGGAAAGCAGTAAAGAGAGTCATGCGGTATTTGCAAAGAACTAAAGGACATATGCTTATGTATCGGAGATCAGATCACCTGAAGGTGATTGGATATTCAGACTTTGATTTTGCTAGATGCTTGGATAGCAGGAGATCCACTTAGGACTATATTTTTATACTTGTTGGAAGGGTTATATCTTAGAAAAGCATCAAACAGACGCTAGTAGCCATTTCTACTATGGAGGCAGAGTTGATAGCATGCTATTAAGCATCCAATCATAAAATTTAGTTGCGAAACTTCATTACAGTATTGTAGATCGTTGATGGCATTGACAGACCACTGAGAATCTACTGTGATAATAAAGTCGTAGAACTTTATGTCAAGAACAACCGCAGTTCGTCGAAGTCCAAGCACATCGACATCAAGTTTTTAGCGGTTAAGGAAAGAGTTCAGAGTCGTCAGATCATAATAGAGCGCATTAGCACAGATTTCATGTTGACTAATCTACTCACCAAAAGCTTGGTGCCTAAGGTATTTCATGCGCATGTTAGTGATATGAGAGTCCTTATGGAAGAAGAACTCATCTAGTAAGAGTCTGTATTTATTTTATTGCTATATGTTGATTAATAAAGACAAATATTTATTTTGATTATTGTACATACTTAAAGTTTAAAACATTCATGGGTATTTTGTTTGTTTAACATTCTGAATAAAAGATGTCATGATTTACTGCTGTTATTTAGCATTTGATGTTTGTAAATATGATATATAGATTTATTTTGGAATCATAAAGTTAATCATGATCTGCTATTGTAGTTTAGCATAAAATATTTTGCAAATATGATATGACCTCTTTTGAGGTCATCTCAGGACAAGTTGAAAATTGACATGTACTGATCATATTTCAAGTAATTTTCACTCTACACATCCACATCTTGATCTATGTCATTAATGTCATTGGTATTGTGATTACTGTTGGGGCTTGTTACAATTATATACAGTAGCTATAACCTCTTTAGTCATATATCAATGAAGTTAATGAACCAGATTGTTACAGGGATATCTTGTACCCATAAAGTTTGATATTAACTAAAGTTATATTCGCATGTTGTCTATAATCACATATAACCCAAGTGGGAGATTATTGGATTTAATTATCCTTTAAGGTGGGCTCACATGTGATTTAAGACTAGCGATACCGAAATTCGTTAAGTGATCTAACTTAAAGTTATTGGGTATCAAATTATTGGATGTGGACTTCATATGTGTAGAACTCATTATTCGCATCCATTATCATTTATGGTCTAATAATGAATGTTCACTATATATAGGGTTGGTCCCCAAGAGTTTAGGGATATTTTGACCTAATTTCTTGTTCCCTATCAATAAAAAATTTTACGGCGCCGTCATCCCCTAATTCCCTTGGAAGACCTCTCATCTTCTTTCCGCTGCATCTTCTTCCACAGGGATCAAGCCGACGATGCTAGGACAAGGACAATGGTTCTTTAATCATGTTTCTTATCTTTCAGTTTATGTATTTACTTTGTTATGTCATGTTTAGTTAATGAAATAAGATTTATGCTCGTATGTTATATTTCCTATTTGAATTCTTATTTGGTTCTTAGAATTCATGGATGACTTTTTGGCCTTTTCCTTCCTAGCCATACTTAGATTCTCGAGCTCATTAACTAATTTTCTTAGGGTCTTTTCTAATGTCACAATCTTTCAATTCTAACTTCCCAATTCTAGAATTAGGCATGTGTCTATTCTTCTTGGATTCTTCCTTGGACTTTCCCAGACTTAGGCATGTGTCTATTCTTCTTGGATTTTTCTCTTAAGTTTTTCTTTTCTACCCTTTTACCCTCCGGCATGGTAGATCTATTATGAACATTTCCCCTAGAGTTATCATGCATGTTAACCCTAGAGTTATCTTGATACTTAAAATCTAAAATTTTACATAGGTTATTTATACTATGCCGGAAGAATTAACTCTTGAAATAGAATTTAAGTTAGAGATTACCTTCCCTTTTACCTTTGGATCTCGCTCTTGACTTGAGCCTCCAAATTTCTTCTTCTATTCTATTTCATTTTCTTGATTTCCCCTTCCTTTGTGCACTTCGTGTGGTAATGACCCTTCTTTATTCACGTAAAGCAAATAATATGTTTTCTTCTTCTTCTTCTTTTGTTCCTCATTCTTACAACTTAGGTTAGTTAAAAAACATTGCATAATTCACTAAGTTTAGGATTTTTTTTTCTTTTACCTCTTTCTTCATGAGTGTGCATCAGTTCTTGTAGTGCCTCTTCTCATTGCACTTAAAGCATACAATAAGCTCCTTGTTCTTTTGAGTGGAGGTACTTGAGGCTCAATTTTCAAAATCTCCTCCTCACTTGAATTTGACTCTTCTTCGCTTTTTGAGGGGGTGAGAGTTTGGATTCTTCTTCATTTTTCTTTATGATTGCGTCCTCTTGAGTAGAATTTTCATGGGATTGTATGATCTTCTCCCAAAGATCTTTAGCATTCTTGTACTCCCCTTACCTTACTCAAGAAATGGTTGAGTAAAAATAAAGTTATTGATAATATACCTTTCAAATTACCTTCATCAAGTTCGATTTAATCCTTGGTCCATTTACATTTCTTGATTTTTCTCCTTTTCTTAATCCCCACGCAATAGTTTGCATCATCTAAAAAACTATTTAGAACCATACTTTCGTCCTTCTCTTCTAATATTGAAGTCTTCTTTGTAGGATGGTGGCTCATACACTATCTTGGTCATCATTGTGTTGTTCTCTTGGTGGTTGGTTCAATAAAGAACACTTGCTTTGATATCATTTGTAGGGACATGATGACTGACTAAAGGGGAGGGGTGAATAACCGTCGTGGTTCTCTTTCATTTTTGCTCTATAAGACAAGTTAATTGCAACAAAAATATAAACAAAACATAAAGATAAGAGAACAACCCCAAATATGATGGTGTAATAAGGTTCAGAACCTTTGATTCCTACTCCATGACTTAAGATCCTTTAGGTAGAATAATTTGAGAAAGCCTTCATATTTTTATCCTTCTTCGTATAAATTTAGAGGTGGAAAAATTTCTTATAATGCTCAAGAATTACAAGGAATTTTAAAGGAGAATAAAAATAAAAAGTACAAGCTTTTTAATCAGGTTTGTCCAATTCTATTTCACTAACCTTGAAGCCTCCTTTTATAACATTTGAGTCCTTATTGTACGTGTTGTCTATTGCCTCGTAGTCGACTGGTCTATCATGATAAGTCAACTGCTCCTTGCAATTCATCATTGTTGAGCAGCATGACTCTTTTCTTCTTTCCACATGAGTCATCAATTGATTGAAAAAAAATTAATAGTCAATTGATCCCATCAGTTGATTGTCTTATCAACTCAGTCACAAACAAAATTATTCTATTCATTGGCTATACGAATCAAATTGACTACCTAGTTGATTGAACCTTAAGTCGACTATTAAACCCTAAATCTATTTGGGGTATTGGATTTCTCAGTCTCCAAACAATTGATCTCCAATACCAATCTACTAGTAATCCTTGACCATGACTTTTAAGGTAGTCTTCCTAGGTTGAGTTCTGCCCTTGCCCCCCATTAGTACAAGTCATTCAACCCTCACAGCTTACTAGAGACTTATCCTTACAGCTTGACCTAAGCTTAAAGCCTTCTTCCTTCAAGTCTCATGTCCTTTAAATGCTCCCAAGCCAACAACTCCTCTCTCTGTCATCCTTCAAGTGCTTCCCTTAGCTCATCCTTGCTACCTCGCTACTCCTTGTCCCGGGATCCCTTAGTGTGCCTCAAGCAACTTTCTTTGATCTCTATAGACTTCGAGCCATTAAACTGTCAACCTGGTCAAGCCAGATAATGCTCTAAAATTGCTCCATGTGTGTTCCTGTAGTGCCTACACACTCAAACACATACATCAAATACAACAAAAAAAAATAATCTAACTTAAACCCTTTGCCTAAACATCAACACCCCAAAGTCATATCAAACCACTTGGGAAATGATTATGCCAACAATGTTGGACTTGATCACTGCTAAACATTTAATCTTTCTTGACTTGCTAGAACTTTCTTCGCTATTAAACATCTAATCTTCCTTAAGTTGCCTAAACATCTATCATCATCAAGCATTCAGTTATTCTTAATCTACTTGGACTAACACTACTGTCAAATGTCTAGTCGAGCTCGTCCTATTTGGACTTCATCGATTGTCAAGTATTTAGTAAACTTTGATTTGCTTAACATATCCAAACAACAAACATATTATCCCCCGGGGCACTCGTGCAGCGACAGGGCATCTTCTTAGTTTTCCAAGCATTTAAGGATCGAGTCTCAACTTCGACGAATTAATAGATGAATTTCCCTTAATGGACGGTTGACCTAAAAACGCTAGGCTAATGGGCCGCCCGCTATAAGTGCTTCCCAATTTATCCTAGTGGTCTGTGAGAAACTTCTGTGGAGTCGAATTGATCACCCCCAAGATTAGTCGGCGTAAGGTGGATACCTGGTGTCATCTAAAAAAAATGAAATACAAACTTTGGTCCATCAAGACCAAATTAGGCTTGATTACACCAATATCTAATAGAGGTGACTTACCTAGATATCCCTATTGGGAATACAATCAAAGTCCCAAATTGGAAATACATGAAAAATATCATAAGTTTATAAGATGAAAGATATCTCCATTGGTATGAGGCATTTTGGATAGAGTCCAAAAATAAAGATATTGTCCACTTAGAGCTTAGGCCCAAAATGGATAATATCATACCATTATGTAAATATGCACATTCTTTTGATTCTAATAATTGGTATCAGAGTCATGTCCATATAGTGGTATTGAACGAAGGAAGTGGGGGCTCTCAGAGGAGTGTCCAAGAGTGATCGGATGTTTGGCAAAAATTCTGAGAGAATGAACCCTAGGTGGTGAAAGTGGTCAAGAGTGACCGGATGTGGAAATCCTGGAGAAGTGAACCCTAGGTGGTGAAAGTCCAAACATGTCAAGAGTGAACGGATGCTTGGTGAAAATCCTAAGTGCTTGGCGGAAATCCTGAGAGAATGAACCCTAGGTGGTGAAAAGTTTTAGAGGAGGGACAATGAGGAGAGGCCCGGATTATGAGAATAATAATGGTCTTTTGTTTGAGGGGATGATTGTTGGAAATACAATCAAAGTCCTACATTGAAAATATATGAAAAAGATCATGAGTTTATAAGATGAAAGATATCTCCATTAATATGAGGTTTTTTGGATAGAGTCCAAAAATAAATCCATGAGGGATTAGACCAAAAGTGGATAATATCATATCATTATGAAAATATAAGAAGTAGAATTCTTTTAATCCTAACAATCCCACATTCTATTTTTCAATAATTATTATCCATTTTTTACCAACAAAATAGTTTTTTGGGTCAACTAAATATTTATTGATTAATCAAACTCTATAGATAAATGATCCAAAATACTCCTTAATTCAATATTATTGTAGCAGCTATAAGTAGTTATTATAATATATAGTAGCTATCAAGTACATTGTTCCTTACTTCTAGTATTATTGTAATAATTATGACTAGTTACTAGAATGTATAACATCTAATACAATTGTTCTAAAGTGATTTTGATCAATTTAAAATAATTTTGATGAAGTTTAAATAATTTTGATCAAGTTGATAAAAAAAATATTTTATCTAATAATATTCATAGTTTAGGATTTAATATTTAAGATTTAGAGTTTAGGATTCACCTACAACTATATAGTAACTATTCGATAGTGATTATAACATGAAAATTTAATTATTTTATTTTAATTAAAATTATTATACATGAAATACTATTATATCAAAATACAATTAGTTTGATTAAAATTGCTTAAACTTTTTCAAAATTATTTTAAATATGTCAAAATTGTGGCAGAAGAGAGTTGATTCTTTAAATTATCATTATTTTTCAAAAGCTTTAGATAATAAACAAGTATTTGTTCATTTAATCTGACAAAAACTTAAAGTATCATTTCATGCTAAAATTTCAATATGAAAGAGTCAAATATAGACCAGCTCTCATTCTTTTCCACTTGGTTTGATTTCTACAATTTGAAAGTCAATTTCAAATGCTATATTAATCAAAACCAATTAATTTAATAGGCAATTTTTTTAACTCTATAATAGATTTAAGTATGAACTATAAATATTTTTTAATATTAACTAAAAGTAGTTTGCCCTTAATATATACTTAAGTTTGCCTTTTATTAATTGGTTATATATTAATTGTATATTGTATAATTAATTAACTAATGTTATAACAAAAAATTAGTTATAATATTAACTGATATTATTAGTTAAATAATATAAAATTAATTATATTTTCATTAAATAAGAAAGATATATTATTAATTAACTTAAATTTTATTATAAATTACTTGATGATAATCACCTTTGTAATAGATTATATATAATGATATAAAATATTAATACTTAGTTACGTTTAAAGTTGATTTAATATTAAACAAAGAATAATTTAATGCATTAATATTAACCTATACAATTAATATAAAATTATAACGTAACTATTATTAATATAAGATTTAAGATTTAAGATTTAGCTATAACTAAGTAGTAGGTGGTAGTGATTATAATAAAAAAAAATAATTATTTTATTTTAATCAAAATTACTATACATAAAATATTATTATATAAAAATACAATCAACTTAATTAAAATTATTTAAATTTCATCAAAATTATTTTAAATTGGTTTAAATCACAATTATAGATAGATCTTAAATCTTAAACTCTAAAGGTTATTATATCAAAATATTCTTTATTAATTTGGTTACAGCTATTCGGTAGTGATTATAATATAAAAAATTAATTATTTTATTTTAATCAAAATTATTATACATAAAATATTATTATATAAAAATACAATCAACTTAGTTAAAATTATTTAAATTTCATCAAAATTATTTTAAATTGGTTTAAATCATAATTATAGCACCTACAAAGATAGATCTTAAATCTTAAACTCTAAAGGTTATTATATCAAAATATTCTTTATTAATTTGGTTAAAATTATTTAAATTTTATTAAAATTATTTAAAATTGATCAAAATCATTTCAAAATAATTGTAACAACTACATAAATAGCTACTACACATTGTAGAAATTACTAAATAACTATTATAATAATATTGTATTAAATATTACACGTTATAATAATTATAACTATATGTTACAATAGTTAATCGTATATGTTATAATAATACTAGAAGTACTTCTTTTTTTTTTTTACAATTTGAAGGCTCTTTTGATTTTTTATCCAAGATAAATTACATGAAGTTTTTTAATTTTATTTACTTAATGTAAAAATGGATCGTGGAACATTTTCTTATTTTAAAATTAAACAGAACGAGTTTTTTGTATACTCCCTCTCTGCATTAAATATTCTGTTCGACGAGCTTTGAATTAATAACCACCAATGAACAAGCAATTTGGAAATCTGCCTGTGAATTATTTTTTAAAATTAATTTCTCATCCATTTAAAATGACCTCCTCTTTATACTAAAGCATTCGTATTAATTAATTTAAATATTAATATATATTATTTTTCAAATAACATGTCACATATTTATTATATTAATATTTTCTTTTTATTAATATATATTCATATTTATTTTAAAATTAATATTCATTATTTGTATGTCTCATTATTCATTTATTTATTTTTGTTTTATATATATATATATATTGAATTTATTTTTATAAAGTTCATTCATTAAAGATGTTCAAAAAAAATTGAACGTGATTAATATAATACTCATTCACATTAATTTATAATAATATTTAAGTATTATAATATTTATATATTAATATCAAGACGAATGTTCTAAAAGTTTTGAAAATTTAATTTTTTTAAGAAAAAACTTGATTATTTTAATTTATTTAATTCGATTCCGATTATAAAATTTAGAATTCAATTAAATTAATTATAATGAACCGACAATTAATACGTTATGATTGATTGATTGCTTATTCACAAATAAATAT
>JBBUKS010000065.1:8878298-8904140 GCA_038050645.1 Hedychium gardnerianum
CCTGATTTGTTGTCGTTTCTCTGAGGTTGGTGAGTCCGGTGATCAACTCCTTGAGTTTTGCGTGTAGTTGAGCTACCTTTTCCACTTTTTCCATCCGGAGGTTTGTTAGTTGATTTCTGAGCAGATCTTGTCTTGCTAGTTTTGCCTCCGAGGTTCCTTCATAGAGCTCCAGGAACTTCTCCCATAGATCTTTGACAGAGTCATATGCGCTAATCCTGCTGACTTCTTGAGGCGGTAGAACACTTAGCAGATGAAATTCTACCTTGTCGTTTGTCACGAAGTCTTCTCTTTGCTTTTTATTCTAGCGTAGTTCTTCAATTTCTTCTCCTTCTCATTCCTGGGTACTTCAAAGTCATATTTAATGCAAATTATAACATCAAAATATGTTTTAAAAAATACGACCATTTTCCTTTTCTAGTCGATGAACTCCCCCTCAAATTTTGGTGGGTGGATACTTAATCCGGTCATCTTTTTGTTGCTTTAGTTGGTGATTAGTCCTTCTAAAGCGGTTGAGCTCTGATACCAATTGTAGAATCGAGTTGGCCGGCTAGAGGGGGCTAAATAGCCCTACAAACAAAAATTACTATTTTTCTTGCTTCTTACTTAAGCAAGGACATGCACTAGTTAATAAAATAAATAAAACATAAAAAGAAGAGGCTCGCAGATTTACTTGGTTAAAACCTAGTTGGTTGTTAATCCAGGACAATAAAATGTACTAAGAATCTCCTTCATTGAAGGTGGAGTAGCCTCTTACAGACTTTGAAAGCGCAAACTTGACTTACAGAAGATTTGAAAATTAAAAGCAATTATGATGATCAAAACAAGAGAACACAGCCTCTATTTATAGCAAAATGGTTGAGGAGACCGTTTTGCTAATGTGACAGTCATGGGGGCGCCTCCAATGGATCAAAAATTGATCCATTGGTGAGCTGGCAGTGCTAGGGGTTGGGGGCGCCTCGGTTGGGCTGACTTGGTTTTCAAATCTTATTTGCTATTTTTTTGATGATCGAGGGCGTCTTCATAGCTCTGAGGCGCCTCCATCAATTTGGCGGGTGAGACGCCTCCAAGCCTTAGGGGCGCCTTCAATTCCTGGCGGTCGAGGCGCCTCCAGCTTTTCTGGGGCACCTTCAGTCCTTCTGGATGCCTGGGTGATCTCTAGTCGTCCGAAGTTGAGCTCACCCGAACCCAACGCCGACCTTCTCTTCGAGGAGGCTTCCTCCCCGGCTTCTCATCCCTCAGATCGCGTCCTTCTCGCCTCGCATCCCTCGGACTGCGTCCTTCTCGCTCCACCGGTGTACTCTTCCGTAGCTTCTCATCCCTCGGATGCACCAAGCTCGTCAACTCGCTTTCTGTGTCATCCTTCTCGTCCACTGCGTCTTCCGCTGGACTTCTTGTGTTTCTAAGTTCCTGCACACTTAGACACAAGGATTAAAACAACACAGGACCTAACCTAACTCGGTTGATCACATCAAAACTACTTCGGGGTACTTTCAGTTACTACTTGTTCTATGTATATTGTGCCTACTACATGTTTGACAAAATGTGTATTTGACTAATAGATATAGATGTGAAGGATTTGTTCATATTTTAAGATTGCTACTAGACTGGATAATCGGGAGATCTTTAATGACAAAGGATACTCATTCAACCGAACTTACTATGCCCTTAGTTACAAATGACATCAATATTTACCCACTTCTAGGGTCAAAATACCTTGAAATAGAGATTAATCCTTTACTACATAGGTGTAAGTATGGAGAATAAAAAGATGAATATATTCTAGGGACATTATCTAGCATTATAGTACAACCAAAAGCCTATAATCACTTTCCATACCAATTTTCTCAACTCTCTTGCATTCACTTCTTCTTAGACCTTGACCTCTCACTCTCTCTCTCTCTCTTTCTTAAGTTCACAAGCTTTAACCAACAATTCGATTAGTCTAGATACTTACTTCATAGACTCACTAGTACGTTAGTTCTCAGTCTCTGTGAGATTAATAATCTTTTATGTCACTGATGACGTAACCGTGCATTTGTGGGAATGTAATAATGTCTCCTTCGACTAGACTTAAGAGGGAGGCTTGTGATGTGGGTATATAGTGGAGAGATCTGGACTCTCCATTTAGATCTGAGTGATCTAAATCGTTGGATGTCACTAAAGGGGAGAACTAAAGGGGAGAAGAAGCCCTAGGTTTCTCTGAGGGACTCACAGACTCGAGGGAGGGGAGCCTCTCCTTCATGATCACAAACTACGGAACAAGCTCCTTCGCCATCTCCGCCGCCCACCGGATCTCACGCAACCACCGCAACTAGAGTTCCCTCACAGATTCGGGAGGGATCTCTTCCATTCCTAATCCTCCTCTCCTTTCCGATCGCAGACAACGGAGAAATCCCATTCGCCATCTCCACTGCCCGCCGGATCTCACGTAGCCACCGCCACCGGAGTTCCCTCTTGGATTCAAGAGGGATCTCTCTCATTCCTCATCCTCCTCTCCTTCTCGATAGCAGACCACGGAGCAAGCTCCTTCGCCCTCTCCGTTGCCCGTCGGATCTCGCGCAGCCACCACCACCGGAGTTCCCTCCCGGATTCGAGAGGGATCTCTTCCATTCCTCATCCTTTGCTGATTGGGAGAAGCATTTTTGTCGGAGCTCTCATATGATTATAAGAGCATTTAATCTGATCGGGTGCACCGCCGACACCAAAGACGCTCAGCTCCTCTTCATTTGGCTCCACCGATCTCAATTTAGTTCCCCTACATTTGGCCCTTCCGATCCCGATCCAACTCTCCATTCGGCCTTGTCGATCCTGGTCCAGCGCTCCTCTCAGCCCAGCCAATCCAATGCCCTGCTCATCTCCGTTTGGCTCTGCCGATCCGACGCTTCTCTCTCCAACCCCATTACCTAGTTGTTCAATACAACACAAAGACTAACATGACACGTGGAATAATATGGTCAACATAACGTGATCCCCATGATCTCCTATAGTGCAAGATGTGGGTGGCATGACCCCAGATATGGCGACATGACACTTTCTTTACCACGGATATGACATCTCACTCATTCGTGTTATAAAAATCCGTTCTCGCAGAAGGAGGTACGCTGACATACGGCTACATATTTGCACACATCCATTTTCATTAATCTACTACTGTTCATCTTATCCATTTCTCTCAATTGAAGACTGATTTGAGCATCGAAGTGGATGAGCTGGGGTACCCCGGCCTCCATTTTAACTCTTTACCTCTCTCTTTTACTCCTTGCAAGCTTTTCGGATGATTTAGCCCTCATGCAGTGCTCGATAACTCCCTTCTTCAACTTTAAAGACATCTGACATCCTCACCTTTCTCTTGTTCATGATGACTTTGTCAACCTTAAGGATAGCTCACCCGTGACTCACTCATCTGCGTTCTCAAGTAGGAAAATACTTGATTCTGAATATTAAAACAAGTATTATTTGATCTTACAGATTTTGAGTATGAGTTTCATCCTGACTATTACTAGATCTTCCATATTCCTTTTTCATCTTAAGAAACAAATGAGTGCTATTTCTTTTGTGATTATCTTCAGGCTATATGTTCATGCATATATATCTTCGACAAAAAAAAAATGATGCATGGATTTTGCATACTTGTTTTGTCTCTTTGCATTCTTATTTTCATGTGTCAAACGTTGCACAAGACAATTTTAATTACATGGTCTCTCTGATTCTTCCTCATAGCTTTTCTTACTATGTGATGAACCATACAATGGCTAGACTAGCCCCCGTGATTTACCTCCTCCGTGTTGGTCCTGGGACGGACTGGCGGGGGCGCTGGGGGCGAGCGTTTCGCCTTTTGCCACAATGAACAAAACGCGTTTAAGAATTCCACTTCCAGATACAACCGAGGAGGAGGAGGAGTACGAGGAATAAGACTGACTTGTAGATATCTAATAGTGGAAGTCCTATGTACCGTGGGTCCCACAGGGGCTCATTATAGAAGCGCCACTACAGTTGGCATAAGTATCGTATTAATTTTGTATTTATATCCTTATTTGTTAAACTGTGTATTTACACCGACCAAACTGCTTTAAAGTTTATATAAAATATCGAGTTCACGAATCGCGAGACGTTATTAATTTGTTAATTAACGAGGGCCAAAACATGATTTAATAGGAGGAAAAGCGGAAAGAAAAAAACATTGAGAAAGCAGCGGCGGCAATGGAGAAGCTCGCCTTCTTCCTCTTCCTCTTCCTCGTCTGCTGCTGCTCCCATTTGGCCTCCGCCCAGCGCTACAACGCCCTTTTCAACTTCGGAGACTCCCTCTCCGACACCGGCAACGTCGTCCTCGCCGGCCTCCCATATGGCATGACCTACTTCGGTCACCACACCGGACGCTGCTCCGACGGCCGCCTCGTCATCGATTTCATCGGTAAATACCCAATCCCTCCCCTTCTTCCCCTTCTTCCCCTTTCTGATGCCCCTCTCTCTCTTCGTTCGTTTTCCTGTAGCTGAAGGGATCGGGCTGCCGCACCTGCCGCCCAACACCGCCAGCAATGCGAGCTTCCACAGCGGTGCTAACTTCGCCTTCATCGCCGCCCCGGCCTTGTCCTTCGACTTCTTCCACCATCGTGGTCTCAGCAAGGGGCTCCATGTGAATGCCTCCTTCCACGAGCAGATCGATCGGTTCCAGAAGCTTCTGCCTTCCATTTGCGGCTCGCCCCAAGGTCTCGCCACTGGCGCTATCTTTCGCCCCAGCTAACTGTCTTCTTGATTCCTGTAAGATTCCTTTTGCAGAATGCAGGGATTTCCTGAGCAAATCCCTTCTGGTCGTCGGAGAGTTCGGGGGCAACGACTACAACACTGGGCTCTTCGGCGGATGGTCCATCACTAAAGTGAGCTCCTTTGTGCCCCATGTCACCCGAGCTGTCGCCGAAGGCATCGAAGTAAGCAAAATTTGTTTTTTTTTTTCTCTAAGCTGACATTCGTAGATATCTACGCTCCAGATCCTGAAATTGAAGTGGATTGTTGACTGAAACAGCGATTGATTGGCCTTGGCGCTGTCGATCTCATCGTTCCTTCGGTGCTGCCGGTTGGCTGCTTCCCCCTATACCTCACGCTCTATCAGTCCTCTGATCCGGTGGAGTACGGCCGCCGGACCGGCTGCCTGAGAAGGTTCAACGCCCTGTCATGGTACCACAACGCGGCGCTCCGGCGGCAGATCGACCGGCTCCGGAAGAAGTACCCGGTGGTGTCGATTCGTTATGCTGACTTCTACGCCCAGCTTTTCGACTTCGTCATTAATCCTCTCAAATACGGTGAGTCTCGTGCTTCCAATTATTAATCATTTCGGCATGAGACACTTTTCTGATAGTAAAATTGTCGCTGTGTTTGATCATTAAATTGCATTATTTGTGCCATTCAACGTGATGCCTTAAAATGTTGGATCGGAAAAGATATTCTCTGTCGGTTTGCCCATTTCATTTTGAGGCTGTTTAATAATTCTCATTGTTGTGGCAACAATGAGAATTATTAAACAGCCTCAAAATGAAGACAAGGTGTTTGATTGATTGCATTCTCTAGGATCAACATGAATGAATGATGCCTGGGGCAAGATGTCATGATTAGGTCCTCCAACGATAGACAGATATATAGAGTTCAAGACTCAGTTGCGGCGTATTATAGGAGATTTTTTCAGTCAGGATGGGCCTCCATGTGCGCTTTTCCGATTTACCCTAGTGGCCAATGATAAATTTTCGTGGAGCCATGTCGGTCACCTCAGGATTAGTCGGGCCAAAAGCTTGGATATCGAATGATGTTTTTTTAAACCTTTTATTGCATGAATGAACTCTACATCAATTAATCTCTAAGCATCCTGATATTAGTGATATTTATGCCATGCTTTAAACAGCAATTTGTGATCAAATAATGGAGGTATTATTGATTTCAGTCTGATTAAAGGGAGAAAGTGTTGGAAATACTAGTTTAATCTTGCATATCTTGGTAACAATATGATCAAAGGGCTAGTGATGTCATAAACTCTTGTTTTTTCCTCTATCACCTCTTCTCGAGTAAGAAAAATATAGGAAAATCCTCACTTTTATTATACTAGTGACATCTTTCCACTTCCATTGAGAAATGGAGTGTAATTCAATAGCAAGAAAATTGCTATATTTTATTGGTAGCATTGATTTTATTACATCAAGAATATGATTTATTATCTAAAAAAATCTTCTATCTCAGCGACAGAAGAAACCATAATAGTTTAGTCTTAATCTTATGCTACTCAGCAATAACCATTTGTCAAGAAATTACTTTTGTTTGTTCCTCGAGAACCAATATTCTAAGTCCAACGGAAGTAACCCGGTCTTAGTTTCCTTGTTTTCGTATTCTTGCATGGATTGAACTGCCGTCCAAAACAGATGCTACGACCGAGTTTCTGTACTTCTGCTTATTTAACTCTCTTTGGAACTCCACAGGGTTTACTGCTGGAGCCTTGAGGACTTGCTGCGGAGCTCCTGGAACAGGGAACTACAACTTCAATCTGCAGGCCAAGTGTGACCAAAATGGCTCAACCGTGTGCTCCGACATATCTGCTCATGTAAGCTGGGATGGAATCCACATGACCGAGACTGCCCATCGCATCATCGCCCAGGGTTGGCTCAACGGCCCCTATGTCAACCCTCCCATTTTGAGTTCCCCCACCAGCTAAAGAATCTTGAAGATACAGTTCTTGTCAGAGGAGGTGATTGAATCTTTGTTTCGATTCATAGGCACAAATTGTTCATCCTGATCAATTCTTTACTTTGTTAAGGTTGGGTAAATTAATGACCATCAGTGATAGTTTCTGACAAGGACAAATTCTAGTTCCATATTTGAGTACTAAGTTCATGGCTTACTTATGGCAGCAACCATGTATGATCAACTGAGTTCTTGTATCAGTTTCGATAGTAAAGAAGAAATTCTAGTTCCATATTGGATCTTGTTTCGATTCATGGGTACAATTTGTTCGTCCTGATCAATTCTTTACTTTGTTAGAGCTGGGTAAATTAATGACTACTCGTAGATACTTGTGATGATTTCTGAAAAGGACTAATTCTAGTTCCATATTTGAGTATGAAGTTCATCAGTTTGGTGGCTTATTTACGGCAACAACCAAGTATGATTACTTCCATTCCATCAACATTTTTTTCTCTTTTACAGATTTATTTATTTATTTTTTTAATTTTATTTTATGCTGAAAAACAGATTGCTCCATGAACAATTTACTTATACACAATTATCACATAACAACAAAAAGTACACGAGCATATGTTCTTCAAAACTCATCACATAATTTTATTTAAAAATTAAAAAGACAGATTTAATCAAAAGTTTGCTAAACAAATGAACTTGTGAAAAAAAATCTTCAATTCTCACAAATCATAATTCACCACCTCAAAAATAAAATAATTAATCAGGTAATATCGAATTTAGAATGATCAGTTCAATTTCACAAATAAAAATACTGATAACAAGCGGTCTAAAAGTCTAACATCTTTGCGCGTCTCAAAAAAAACATCTTTATAAATATATTATAATTAAGGATCGAATTATGAGTATTTGAGAGATAATTTGATGCCTTTTTATTATATCATAATCTGGAGGATAAAAAAAATAAGTAAAATGAAATTATAAAACATGCATTTGGCATGAATTAAAATAGTAATCCAAAGCATGAACACCAAATACAAAACATATATTCAGCATCTTTTCTTTCCCTCCATCTTTCCGTTCCCTTCCCTCCATAGTTCCTTTCCCTCCATCTTAATTTCCGGTTTCCCGCTCGTAACGCCCCGTGGCGGTATAATCCAAAGTACCAATCGATTCGCCACAATGTTGAGACCAAACACCAAAACGGCACGACGTCCGTTACATTATCGTAACATCTATATATACTCCGGCGCCGTGCCGTTAAAACGCTCCTCAAGATTCCTTCTCCGCTACTCGGATTTGGTTTCGAAATGAAGCAGAGTCCTCGGCGAATCCAACGCGACGAAGAATTGGGCGAGGAGATCTGAAGAAGGCTGGCGGGACTTGACGTGTTCTGGTTATTGTCCAATTCTTTCGCGTTTTTGTTAGATTTGTTGAGGGAAATTTCTCTTGGAATCTCGGGGATTAGGGTTTCTTTCAGGAATTCTGGAGTATTGTTGGTTCTGGTTGGTCGAGGGAGTGGGGTTCTCGGTGGTTTTTAGATCGTAGGATGATCATCAAACGCAGTTTGAGGGGGCAAATGCCGAGCTTGAAGCGGTGTAAGGCCGAGGAGCCGACGTTCTGCGACGACGAGGGCGGTGATGGGGCAGCGGACGGACGACCGAAGCGGCGGAGGGATGGGGCTGGCTCGTTCCCGCTCGAGATGCTAGGGGATGTCTCCGGCGCTGGAATTCCCTACCTTTCTGACGGCTCGCGGATCGGGATTGTACGCGGGGATCTCGGCGCGGCCAACCTGGGCCCCTCTGGGTCCAGCGAATTGTCCGTATCCACTGCTAACGCTGTGGAGGTTGACGAATTGGGCACGGATGGATCGGTGGAGCCTGCGGCTACTTCGGCACCGGTCGTGCGGACGTCCAGGGGACGCTGGCAGGTGCTCCCTTCTCGTTTTAGGGATTCGGTTCTCACTGATCCCTGGAAAAAAGAAAAAGACAAATCTAAGATGACAGATACTGATTCATCTGTTAACGTTGAATCCGGTAAAGATGATAGATTTAGCTACAGAGGCTCCGCATTCAACTCCGGATTGAGGAATTCATGCACAATGTTAGGGGAAATGGAGTATAGAGCTTGCAGAAACATCAATGCCAACAAATGTTCCACTTCACGAAGTACTCTTACATCCATCGAGGACAGCCTGGTGGACCTGGAAAAGAAGTTCCTGCGGCCCATGCTTAATACACAGGATCAGTCACATCGTTATTCTAATTTGGTAATCATGGAGTCAAAGCTAGCAACGGAAAGTTTAGACAGAAATGAGGATTGTTACTGCCCAGAGGATTTTGTTCTGGGTGATATAGTTTGGGCAAAATGTGGAAAGAAAAACCCTGTGTGGCCAGCAATGGTGATTGATCCTTTGCGGCAAGCTCCTGAAAATGTTCTAAATTCTTGTGTCCCTGGAGCTCTTTGTGTTTTGTTTTTTGGGCAGTCCAGAAATGGAAGGGTAAATTATGTAATCTTCATTCTGATTTTTTATTCATATTTTCCTTGCACCTGGTGGAGTAATAATACAATTTAATCTGGCAGGCATATTCATGGGTGAAGAAAGGGATGATTTTCCCTTTCTTAGAATACCTAGAAAGGTTTGCTTTACTGATTTTATTTATTTATTTATTATTGGTTTCATGTTGTAGAAACATTTTTGTTTGTTTATCATGTATTGATGCACCACTAACTTGTTCCAGATTCCAAGTGCATACTCAATTATCTAAGTACAAGTCTAGCAGTTTCCGAATGGCTATTGAGGAGGCTTTCCTAGCTCAGCATGGTTTTTCTCCTGTGAGTGCTAGTGGTCACTTTGCTTCAGATGAATCTGTTCCTGCTGCATACCAGGAGGCTACTGATTTAAATCGTGAACAAGAATGCCAATCAAAATTCCAGGCAAGTTAAAGTTCTCTCTAAGTTTGTCATTAGGTCATTTTAAAATTGAAGTTACACTGGCTATTTAGCACGTGTTAGAATTTTTTTTTAAGAAAAAATGCAGTCTATGCAACAATTAGTATTTTTTGCTCCTAGTTTAATAACTTGTCATGGTGGTAACCTGAAAGTTTAACAATGATTCAATCCTTCTTTTTTTTTGCATATATTATCCACATTGTTTTACCCTGTTGAGTATTTTTTTCCTTTAAGCATTGGACATCTTGTGCTAAGGGATGATTCAATCTTGTATTTTAGGTTCTAAACTTTTTATTTGAAGTTTAGGCTGTAGACAGATCAGGGATGCTTTGTGAAAGCTGTGGAATGAATCTTCCATATAGAAGTGCAAAGAATATGAAAAGGAATTCACAGCAGTTACTATGTAAACATTGTGCTAAGGTTTGATTCTCGCTTCATGAACAGCCAATGCCATTTGAAAAAAACTAACTTTTTTCAATTGTCATTTATTGGCTCTTTTTTTTTTATGGAGAAAAGTGGTTTCTGAGAGATGAATTGGTCTTTCACAGCTCCTAAGTTCAAAGCAGTATTGTGGCATTTGCAAGCAGATTTGGCATCACACAGATGGGGGGAATTGGGTAGGACAATTTGACATCATAAATTAAGAGTTTTTATTTCAGTTTTTTCCACATTAAAAATAATGTGCTATCAATAACATAATTTCCAATTAGGTCTGTTGTGATGGGTGTCAAGTATGGGTACATGTAGAATGCGACAAGACATGTGGTAACCTAAAGGTATGGAATCTTTCATAATTGTTTGTTTATGTATTAATCTTTTGAAGTATTATGATTTGTTTTTTGTTTTTATAATCCAATCCTTGCTGACATTAAATTTATTGCAAGGATCTGGAGAAGAATGATTATTTCTGCCCTGATTGCAAGGCTACACAGAAATCTGAAGTGTCAGATTCAGATAGAAAATTTGTAACAATAATGTATTTCTCAATTTTTCATAAATATTAAAACTTATTTGTAGAGAGTGTAGACTTGGCTAGCTTGGAAAGTTAATAATATGTCACCTATACAGAACTAATGGTGATACTTTTCGGGAGGAACTGCTTGACAACATCACTGTCGTCTGCTGCAATATGGAAGGAATATATTTGCCCAAAGAACACATGTACTTATTTTTTTAACACTTCGCATTCATTTGAAAGTTGTGTTCCACTTTGGTATCTGTTTTTACTCGCCATCAATTAGGAAAGCCACTTGAAATGTAATTAGGAATTACAACATGAAAAAAATAATGTGCCATTGCTGGTGCCTAACATGGCTTACTTTCCTCTTCTTTTTTTCTTTTTCTTTTTTTAAAAGCCACTTGCAAAGTGTTGATTTTTTTCGTGCTGCCACTCAGACACCTTGAAATGTTACACTTAATTCTAGTGATCCAGATTGTCCAAGCAATTTGCCAAGGAACATGAATCATTTAGCATTTTCCTGCTTTCTTAACAGGAACAAAACTGTGGCTAAAAATATATTGTTGAATGCTGTGTGTATTTATCTATGGCAAATAGATAGTTGCTCATTAGATGTTTTGTGGTTTTATTTGTGGATCTGGTTTTCAGCAGAAATTTTGCTTTCAATACCTATACTCTGCTCCAATGACTTTATGTAGATGGAGCCCACTGAGAAGCTTCTGGGGCTTGCCCATATACTTTTGTCAGCACACCTAGTTTTGTTTTTCCCAGTGTTCTGTCTCTGATTGCTAATTAGATCTGTCTCTTTGCATTGGAATGACATAGTGGAAGTTGGGTCCCAAACATGCACCATTCTTTCCTTGTTTTATTGGTGTAAGCTTGTGATTGTACCATTTTGTCTGTTGCTAGTTGGTATAGATTGGAGAGTTATGTTGCTTGCGTTCTATCATATGTGATTACCCAAGGCCCATGTCACAATTGAACCGTTTCTCCCAAGTCCCGAGCCAATAAGATATGTATGACTGATGCTGATCTTGCCCTCTGTCTGTGTCAGTTTATTAATTTGTCAAGCGTTTTTGGCACAATTTCTTTAGCCAAAATAGATTGTTATTGCTAGATTTTTTTTTCCTCAATGGTGAGATGTGAGCTAGTCTTGGGGCATACTAATTTTAATGTTTTATTTAACTCACTTTGACTTTATATCATGCAGGGTTTTATGTCAATGTAGCTCCTGTAAGTCGAAGAAACAAAATCTGAATGAGTGGGAACGACATACAGGTTCAAGAAAAAAGTATTGGAAGGCTAGTGTCAAGGTCAAGAGTACAGGGCAACCATTGGGAAAATGGGTTCGTAACCTTATCTTCCAAAGATCTGTGGGTTTATATTGTTTTTTCTTTCTCTAACATGGTACTAGCAACTATATATAGAACTATACTTAAAATACCTCTGAAAAGATCTTTTGCTGTTTTTCACTGTTACGCTTTCATGCATTTCCAACTAATTTTTAGTGTTGAAAATCTCTACCTAAGTATCTACCTACAGACATGATCTTTATCAGTATATATGGCATACTGGAAATAGTGTAGTCTTTGCTGATTTTGGACCCTCGACCTACATGATAGCAAGCTGGACATTTTTTCTTCTTATTTATTTTTTTGCTTGCATTTTCAAATTGCTATTTCTTATGTTTGCATCTACTCTTCACCCTTCTTTAGGTACTTGTTATCCATCTTGTACCATTTCAACTCTTTTGAAGTAAATCTTTATGGTATTAGCAAAGTTTCAGAATAACCTGACTTTCCTTTGATGAGACCTACTGTTTGATCTGTTATCTATGCTATTCATCATCATCAAATCATGTATATCCCAGCTATTTGGGATTGTATATGGATCTTATCCATCCCTTGAACGTTATGCAAGGCTACATCATTACTACTAATATTTAAATAAATTAAATTACTTTTTTTTATTAAATTAATTAGATTTCTATGCAGTACACCTTCAGTGCTAATTAACTAAACTTGTATCCCGATAAAATGACATATTAGCAATATTGGTTTTGTAAACTTCTATTGGCATAAAATACAGCTAGAAGGGTGCAGTCCATCTTTGGGTAACCAAGCTAAGCAACCAACACTTGGTGATAGAAAAGAGAGGCTCCTTACTTTGCTTCAAGGTACACTAATTTTCTTATTTATCATTTTATTTTGCAATTTCTTTATGTTTTTTTCCTTTTCCTTCTTGAACAGAACCATATGATCCAATACTTGCCAAGTGGACAACAGAAAGGTGTGCAATTTGCAGATGGATAGAAGATTGGGATTACAACAAAATCATTATATGCAACAGGTCATATAATCTGATCCTTATTCTCCTTTTTTGGGTTATCTAAATTCTAAAGAGAAAATCCACTCATTATGGTTCTTGTTACAAACATCTACAGAGGGTAACTGGGATTCTTACATATAGTATACAGAACTTAGTTGTCTTATTCTGCAGATGTCAAATAGCTGTTCATCAGGAATGCTATGGAGCAGTAAATGTACAAAATTTCACCACCTGGGTTTGCAGAGCTTGTGAAACACCCCTTCATAAAAGGGAATGTTGTCTTTGCCCCATCAAAGGTACATGTGCATCTTGGAACTGTCATTTGCATGTATCATTCTTGTTTTGCAATGCTAGGATTTGATAATTGAAATTCGAGCTTAATCATATCACTGCAGCATAGGTCTTTATAGCTTTAAACTGTTGCAAATCATGAATACTAGCTTCTCAAGTATTTCACAGGTGGTGCACTGAAGCCAACAAATATTGATTGGTTATGGGTTCATGTTACATGTGCGTGGTTTCAGCCAAAAGTATCCTTTGCCAGTGGTGAAATGATGGAGCCTGCTATTGGCATATTAGACATACCAACTCTACTATTTGGGAAGGTGAATTATGAATGATTTATCAGTTAGGTGATTTGTTATTAAATATAGTAGCCATACATCTTTGGCCATAAACAACAATATAAATCCTGACCTGTTCATTTTTCTATCAGGTTTGCGTGATATGCAAGCAGAAACATGGTGCTTGCACACAGTGCTACACATGTTCCACTTATTATCATGCTATGTGTGCATCACGAACAGGGTATAGGATGGAGGTAAGTGACACTAAATTAGAAGGTCTATAATTTGAAAGTTAAACTGTCTTTGACTAATATAGAGGCCTATGTTCAAATTTATTATGTTTTCATGATAATCATGCAAAATACTAATTCTGACATTACATCATCTGGATTACTTTCATGTCACGAACAATGAGTGTCACTTTTTTTTATAGCAATCAAGTGCTTCATGGGCATTTATATATTCTTTGTAGTAGTCTTTGTATTTTCACTTCTTGGTCAAAGAATTTGTAAAAGCTTTGGTATCAGCACACTATTCAGTTTTTCTACCACAGTTTCTATTTCATAAGCTGCACGGAATTTATTTGTTCTAGGAATGGGCTTGACAAATATGTACATTATGGTGAAAAGCTTTTATGGTTATTTCTCATGGAAAACGTATTTTCCAGTTGTAGTCATCATAGGTTGAAAATTGTAACATTTTCTTTCTATCCTAAATAATTTGGAAAATTAGTATTGTCATTGTCTATCTGAATGAATCTTCTTGTCTATTTTTAATTGCTCCATTCTTGTCCTAAATTGGAGAGGTGTGGTACCTCAATTACATTGTTACAATTGCAGTTGCATTGTTTGGAAAAGAATGGGAAACAAACAGTAAAGTTGGTCTCCTATTGTGCACATCACAGGTAAACTCAGTGGTCCTTATTGACAGAAATATTGTATTCTGCAAATTTTTCATCTTGTGTTGATTGGGAAATTCTGATCGCGTATTTGGTATGCTGAGTGATTCAAGACAACTTTCTAATGGAGATTTTGGACTCATAATTTTTTCTTTCTATTCTAAATGTTTCTCTCATCTTTGATGACTTACTCATTTGACTGGGTTGCTCAATTCGTATATAATTTGGAAGCAGAATTAATTGATTTTGACTTTTTGTTTTTTAGGTCTCCAAATCCAGATAATGTGCTAATTCTGCAGACTCCGACAGGGATTATCTCCACTAACAATTTGTTGAAGAACATGAAAAGGCAAAGTGGTTCTAGGTTAATTAGGATGGAAATGCCACAAGAAAACATAACTTCCACATCTCTGCCTTCTGAAAGGTCATCTACTGCAAGATGCTCGATTTACAAGAGAACAGAAATTAAGGTAGATGATTGTTTTAGATACTTGTTTTGTATGAGATAGTGCCTCAATATGAATATTGTGGCATGTTTTTGAGATTTTCTAAATTTCTCATTTTTTGTTTATTATCACCTTAGGTAGGAGAAAATTATTTTTTTTATTGCAATTTTGAAATTCTTGATCAATTTTTCTCCTGATTGCAGAACAATCTTTAGTTTTCCTGCCATACCTAAATTTGTAACTTTCTTTTGTAGAATATTCGAGACAGTGGCATTCCACATAAAGTTATGGGACCTTGTTATCATTCTTGGGACTCTATCGAAAGTTTAAATGCAGCTATGGTAATTATCTTTTCAAATTGTGTGTTTCGTTATTCAAATTCAATCTTTAAACCCAAAGAAGTTTATTTCATTGCATTCTTCTGCAACAGGATGATAGAACTCAGAAATCATTTTCTTCATTTAAAGAGCGCCTCCGCTATTTGCAGGTAATTTACTGTCTTTTTTCCCTCGGCTTATTTCTGTTTCTTCTGCATGCCCAACAATTTTCATTTCCTGTGTTTCCAGTCAACTGAGCAGGCTAGAGTCTGCTTTGGTAAATCCAGAATTCATGGATGGGGCCTCTTTGCTCGTAGGAGTCTTCAAGAGGGAGAAATGGTATTACTGTTTGCTATATATCCTTGTGTAATGGTTTATTGTGATATCCCTTGTGAGTTAAATATACAGTTCATTTTGCATGTTTGACTTTGATGTAATCATATGTAAAACTGTAAAAGTTTTTTGGCTCTTTATTTTTCTTTAGTGTGGTTGCTAAAAAAGAGCCAATTGTAAGGATCCATTAATGATAAGGTTGAATTGTTCAGTTTCAATTTGGTTTAATTCCTATGGCTTCTTATATTCTGGCTATTTGTTCTCTCTGAAATAGCTGATTTTCTTATGTTATTCTATGTTTCAGTTTATGTTCCACTCTTTATTACATTGAGACATGTAACTTTTTTGTGGTTTCTGAGATAGTGATTTTGAGGTATAATTGTTACTTGCATCTACATTGATGCAACCAATTATCAATATGCCATCTTAATATTGACAGTTTTAAGCTTTCTATTTGGGGGAGCTAGATTTGAGATTTTGGAAGCACCTTCTTTTGAACAATTTTTTTTTTTTAAATCTTCATTTTCTAGATAGAAATAGTAATGAAAAAAATCATGGATAAAGATACTAAACTGCAGATGGAGAGAGATTTCATTATTAGAGAGAGATGAATGTTCTCTCAGACCAAGAACAAACAAAAAAGAAGACGGGATTCCAAGAGATAAATAATCTAATACAAGCAAAATGATCATCAGTGAATGCAAAATGATTTCTCAAATGATGCGTCCCAAGTGAAAAATCTTGTTAAATTACATCACAATCTAGGAGCTGTTAAAGTTAAACTACTCGAGTCACTCATTTTTTTGTTTATACAATGAAATTTCTATGCATCCTTTGATCCTTATGGAATAATTTTTTTCCTATGCATGTTAGTCTATCTTCAGAAACTCACCAACTTATCTTCAATCTTCAGGTCACCGAGTACCGTGGAGAGCAGGTCCGACGTAGTGTTGCAGATCTGCGAGAAGCGCGGTATAAAGTGGAGAAAAAGGACTGCTATGTAACTTCTACTATCCTTCCTTTTTTATCTTTCAATCTAGCATAAAGTGAATATTGACTAGTAATATAGTATTGTAATTTTGTTATGCACATACAACCTAAGAGAAAATTTGTTTATAAGCTATGATATGATGGACCAATTGGCCGCAAATTGGTAGCATATTTGCACTTGGATGATTTGGAATTTGACATCTTCATGTAAGTGTGCACATAGCTGTATGATAAATGACAATTTGTTTAGATTGTGAATAGAGATATTAACTAATTTGCTCAAAGTTTGAGTAAGATTTATTGATTGAAAATAGAAGCTGCAAAGCAATTGAGTCATGATGGTACCAACACTGATCAACCAATACATAGAATCATAAATTTGCCACCACTTACCTATAAATGTTCTTTACCTATTGTTTTAGTTGGCTGTCTCGTCTGGCAGAATTTTTGTTGGGAAATGATAATTCAGAGAAGACTAAACCATCCATTATCCTTTTAGATCCTCTTAAGACATGTTAATAATTTGATATCTGATTAAGCATCCAAAAGCCTCTATAGTGGCCATTGTGAAGTCCATATTTTTCCTTAACATGCCGCTTTGGAAATCTTTCAATTGTGTATATATTTACAAAGATAAAAAAACTAGTGAATATGCCATTGTATTTTGACTGGCTGACTGTTAGTTGAACATACACAAGCAAATAAATATAGGTTCGAATTTGAGTTAATAAAATAAACATTTTGCAGCCTTCACATGTTATATAATGAGTTTATTAACCATATGATACAATATTTATCTATATGAAAATAAAGAATCTGTTTAGCTTGTATTTGTTTATTCTTGATTACAAAGAAAACCAAATTCATATTAAGATAATTGGCAATAAGGCAAGGAAAGAGTACTTTAATGAAATAATCTGCTTTAGGTATATTAAATTTTGGGTTATTTTTTACCTTATTATTAATAAGACAAGGAAAGAGTACTTTAATGAAATAATCTGCTTTAGGTATATTAAATTTTGGGTTATATTTTACCTTATTATTATTCTTGATTAAGGATAAATAAATTATATTCAACCCAAATCATACCTAGATTAATTCTAAACACCACATAATCAGAATTTGAATTATGGTTCTAATTAGACCTTAATTAAGGCCAAATCAGACTTAGATTAATCCTAAACCCAACATTATCAGAAATTGGACCCATTGTTCTAGATCCACTTGCTTAGGCTCAAATTAGTCCCATAGGTATTGGCATAGCTTGACATTTGAGGCTATAATTGTTCCAAGCTGATAATGAAATCAGTATCTAACTCAAATATTAAACCTTTATACATACTTTGTTTTTCACATATCTGTAATCTTAGAATTTGGGTGGTTTATGCGATATTGATGAGAGATGCTTATATTCTATTATACAAGCGAAACATGGTTGGTATCAGGTGATACAGACAAAACAAGGATTGTTGTGCTAACTTTATTTGCAGTATTCAAGTTCCAACTAGAAAGGATTAATGCATAAAACAGAAAATTTTATCTTTTATTCAGAATTTGGTTTTGGTCAATTTATTTATTCTTGATTTGCAGCTATTCAAAATAAGTGAAGATGTTGTAGTTGATGCCACAGATAAAGGAAATATTGCTCGCCTAATAAATCACTCTGTAAGCCATTGTTATCTTTTCTATTCTAATCCCCTGGTAGATTAGTTTCCTTTGGCTCTGAAAATTTTACTTCTCAATCCAGTGCATGCCAAGTTGCTATGCTCGGATCATGAACGTTGGTGAGGATCAGAGCCGTGTTGTTCTTATAGCTAAGAGGAAAGTTTCTGCAGGAGAGGAGCTAACGTACTTTCTTTCACTCATAATGTCAATCTTGGTTTCCTTTTTATTAATCCACCAGTTTATTGTTCTTCCGCCTCACACAAATAGTTTGCATGGTAGTCAAAATAACTTTGTTTTCTTCAACTATTCTAAATCAATCAATAGAAATCCAAAACCAAATTGAAATTTAAGTTCAACTATTCTATTTGGTAGCTTGGAATTTAAATAGAAATCGACCAAAACATTAAATTAATCCTTTCTGTTTTATTCAACTACCATGCAATTCAGAATAGTTGAATAGTTGAACTTGGAATTATGAATAATCATTAATCGACCAAAACATTTAAATTAATCCTTTCTATTTGGCAGTTGGATTTCTATTGATTTATCTATTCACAATCCAATCAATAGAAATCCAACTATTCTATTTGGTAGCTTGGAATTTAAATGCTTTAAGTTCTAAACATATATATATATATATATATAATCATAATCATTATCATTATCATTATCATGTTGTGTTTCTCTCAGATGTGTGAAGATGACTACATAAATCTTATGCTTTTATCCATGATTGATACACATACACAGACTACATATTTTGCTTATTTGTATGCCTTATGATCATTAATTTCTAGATGATGATTATGTTTACATAAAGAACCACTACATGTTTCTTTTCCCTCTATGTAACTTGAGTTTCCTTGCTTTTAACATAAATAGTAGCTAATAAGGCCGACAACATTTTGGGATTACCAACCACTATTACAGAACCATCTTAATGTCTCTTAGCTAGTAGTTGCATCATATTTTCTGCATTATGCCTCTAAACTGTCCAATAGATGATCATTCTCATGGAATACTATATTTTGATTTAATGTTAACAAGGTATCAAAAAGCACATGATATCTACAGTGTTTATCACCTGTAAAAGAGCTAGTCAAGTTGACATTATAAATTATAGACTACTAAATTAAGGTGACTTAGAGATTCTCATCAATTTAGTTTAAGCTAAAATTAGTTTGAATAATCAAATTAGATTATTTTTAACTGCATATTTTATATGTAATCACTACACAAGCTGTTTTATATGCAACTCGGCTGGGTGTTTTTTAAAATCATTGATCGTTAAAGCCTTAAGAACAGGAAACTCAAGCTGTGTTTGTGTAACGTCCAGTTACTATTTTTGTATATGTTCTGCATCACAAAATATCTTCATATAGTCCCTCAATGAGAATTGAAGTTGATGATTCTTTGTATATTACTTCACAGGTATGATTATTTGTTTGATCCTGATGAAGCCGAGGAAGGTAAAGTTCCCTGCCTCTGCAACGCGCCAAACTGTAGGGGATTTATGAACTAGCTAATCTCATTCATCATTAACTGAGGCTGCATGAAGAACTGCAATGAGCAATCTTGGAATACTGGAATGGAGAAACTGAAGCATTAGAGATCTAACTACATTGCTTTAACATTGAAGCCCTCGAGTGAAGAGTGTCTTGAGGCATCAAAATGGTGGTTCTGAAACACTTCTATTTGTTAACAGCAGTCGTGCAATCCAAATTACTTACAGGAGAATGGAGAGGAGCTCAAAAGCATCTACAAATGAGTTCGCTAGTGCAAGATCCCATTTTTTTTTTTATATAAAAGAAGATTCTTATTTTTTTATTTTTCCACAAAGGGAAGTAGTTTTTTTCCCTGTTTCTTAAAATCTTGATGAGTTCGAATGGAATTTATTTTTTTAATATACACGGAAATACAGATAAATTTGTTGTTTTTGTATGTTATGGTATGGTATGCATATTATATTGTTGTTGTTAAAGCTTGTTTTCTGATAGTTGTGGCATTGGAGGTGATTGGTATGCATGTTATATTATTGTTGTTTTCCTTATTTAGATCCAATATGAAAATCGATCGATCGATTTTATTAAGATGTTTAAACCTTTGGGATAATAAGTTGGTGTATGTTATTATTATGGGTGAGCATTTAATTAAAATCAAATTTATCGAATCAAATTCATTAAAATTAAATTAATTATTCTTTTATCAATTAAACTGATAAATTTTTATTATTAAAATTGAATAATTTGAACTTATAAAAAATTAATTAATTCAATAATTAAATTATTTTTTAAAAAATATATATATATTATTTTTTTAATAAGAAGTTAATTGATTTACTAATTTTTTTTAAAAAAATTAAAATTTTAATTAAAATAAATTAATTGTTTTTTAAAATTAAAAATCAAACTAATTTAATTGATATTTTTAAAAAAAAATTAACTTTCAAATAAATCAAATACAATTTCTAAATTAATTCCATTCGGCAATTACTTTAGTTAAACTAAAATTTTACTCATATTATGGCAATTTTTATGAATGAATCTTAAGTTCATACAGATAAAATATTTATGTAATTCAATAATGAAAAATAGAGAAGATTGGATTAATTTAAGCTCCCACAAACAGTACCAGCTATTATGGTTAATTTTCACAAATTAAATTTAAGCAAATTTTGATCCAACTTCTGAGACATTTATAAAGGAAAAGTTCAAGATTTAAATTTTTTGACATCATGAAAATACTAAACATAAAATTAGTAAAAAGATGAATTTGCAATCCATTCGTAAATTACTCTCGACCATATTTCGATCTAAAATTGAACAGAATGAATATTTTCTTCCTTCCATCTCCCATTCTGTTCTCTTGAGCAGCACTCTTCTATTTTATTCTTCCACAAGCTCAACGGCAAAGCTCACAGCGGCTGCCTAGCTGCAAGTTCGCTGCAGTCACTATGTTAACCATCTGGCTGTAAGCTCACACGGCCTGTTCGCCTGTTCGCCTGTTCGCGAGCCAGCCATGAGCCTCGCACATTATGATAATTCATCACCAAGCTTGATCTATAATGAGCATGCAACAAGCACACCATTGCATACACAATTGTCAACCCATGGCACTAGAAGGAAATGACATTGTGAGAAATTAATTCGCATCAAAACTCATCAGTCTAGTTCGATAAGGTTATCATACTCAGGTGAAGTTGCAGCTTTCAGATGATGAAATCCTAATCACATGCTAAATCAATGTTGAGCTGCTGAATGACTAAAGCTAACATTAACAAACCATCCACAACATTAATGGATGTCCTAAAAATTCAACTGAAAATCGAAGCAGTTCAGCAGCTGTTCATAAGCGCTTATTATTAGTTTATTATGGTTGAGAAAGCAGAGTCTGGTGCTTGTATTATTTACCATTAAGGATCAGGTTGAAGGTGAAAAAGAAAAGCTCAAACTTGCTCTAAGGTTTCTCTTCGTCAAATTGGTGACGGCATGATCCATTAGCAACATCAGTAAAGTATTCTTCCACTGAAACAAGTATCAACGGAGAATCATTTATTGTCAAAGTATCGAGAACTAGAAAACACAAACGGGAACAGGTTGTAATTTTTGCATCACATGCAAAGATCAAATGCAAGGAAGAAAAGAGAAGAGGCTTCAAGGTTACCTATGCCATCCTGTTCTGGGGAGCCCAGCATGATGTGGGAATCTGATGGCAAGAAAGGGGAACCATCATAGTCTCCCAAAACTCCAAGATCTTTGATCAAACAAGCAAGAAAAAGGTGTCATGGATATTTTGCTTGAGAAAGAGCATCACTGATGCAGAAGAAATACTGATGTAGCAGAAGATCAATCTCACACAAAAACTCACAAGGCGGAAAAACACTTTTAAATCCAAGAATGAATAAACCCCTTTTATAAACCATGTATAAAGTCCAATTCTTTTATGAGAAGAAATTTTTAAAACATAAATATTTTAAAAGAAGCCCTAAATTTTATCCCTAATTTTAAACAACATCAAATAGGTATCCAATAAGCACTATTGAATTGTATGTTTCAAAGTAATAAACATTGGAATCCATTGAATTTTGAAGGGGAAAGGATAGCTTTAAGTGTATTCCAATGATTATATTTATGTTTTTTGTTTTCTTTCTGCAAGAATCTAATATGTGCTAGGTTTAGGATCATATATAACTGAAATTTTCAAAAGAGATTATCACACATTCAAAGTATAAATGCAATATTACCTCCTAAATTTGAGAAGTCTGCTGTCAAATCCGACAGACTGAAATTCCAAAGCTGTTCCAATGATCTCGTTGGATCACTTGAGTATCCCACCCCATCTGATCCTGGTTGCAGCTCTCCTGTGTGAGCTGCCCCAGATGGGAAGGTGGATTCAAGTGTTGACACATACATACCTAACCCAGACATCTCCAGAGTGAAAGGAAAATGATTACTTGACGCCGCTGATGCAGGGCTCATAGCCATCTCCGACATGGAAGAAACGGCACCACATGGAGGGGTTGCATGAACCACTTCAGATGTACCACTGCCAATCATAATTTCAAAAGTAAAAGTGGTTTTTATCAAACAAGGAATAAGGAAAAAGGACAAGGATGAATATGTCATAATGTTCTGATTGGCTTCAAGTACACCCTCTAGTCCAGACAACAGGTATTTCCTTAATACGTATAAAACAAGGATAGTGATAATCAACAAATGTTGCCACTCCACAATTTTTTTTTTAAAAAAAAGCAAGGTGTAATCTGTAATCCCCAACAAGTATGATACAATAGTAGTGATCATCAAGTGCTAAACCATACACCTCCAAAGAAACATAATTGAATAGTAGAAAGGCAAATTAGCTACAATGTTCACCTTCTTACTTGGTCCCAGAATTGATGCGAATGGGATGGAAACTTCCCAGAGCAGGAATACCATTGACTACATGACAGCTGGAGAACCCACAAGCCATTGGGTCAATGTGAGATTGACCAGTAACTGGCATTGGCTGTTGAGGAAGAATAGGGTAACCTATAGGTAAATTGACGGCACTGCAAATGAGTGTTAATTAAGCTTTATGCTCTCCAGAAGCAAATTTGGTTAGAGAGAAATAAATTGCATATGTTACGCATATAGAATTTCAGAGGAATCATCGAAACAATTACCAGGCATAGGGTGAATCCCATTTTGAATCAGAGCCAATGGGACCTTAGGCTGAACAGGATACTTCATCAGATGATACTGGTGCTCAAGCAAGTGATTGAACAAAATGATTTGCTTCTTCAACTTTAGTCTTATATAATAAGCTCTAAAAAACTCTGTATTTTCTCCTTCTAATTTCTGCCATACTGGGAAAAACACAACAATTAAGACAAAACAAGAAAAAAGAAGAAGAGAATTTGCAATGCTTGGTAAAGTTAGAAAAATCTTCAATAGTTTAAATGTATTGAGTTTCCTCAGCCAAGTATGGCATGGCATGGCATTGGTTATTGAATTCATGTTGCAAATGAAATATAGTGAGGCAAAACCATTGCTAGTACTGTCCGCATATGAGCATGACAAAGACCTGCTTTTGATATCCACAATCCTCTGATTCATAGTGCATCAGATTTCAAAATCACACAAGTGGAAGTAGATTGCACGTGCTGTGAGTGTTTATTACAGCGTTTAAGGCTGCAAGTATAAAATGCCTACCTAATGTTGTAAAACCAGGTTCTATCCTAGCACGAGTAGACAACATCCGAACCACCTCACTTCTACTCATGTACAATCGAAGACATCGCTCTATCAAGTTTTGCACCTGCAACATATAGTGAAGGAGATAGGAACTAACCAAGAAGAGAAACAATTTTCATGATATCTTCACAAAATGTTCTTGATTGATAAAATTAAATGAAACCAGCAATAGGGAGCCTTACCAGTTCTATGTCTTCTCGAGAAACCTTTCTGCTATTACTGCTTGCATTGGACGCTGAACCTGAATCTGCTTTAGGAGCTTCAACATGCATGACAATTTGATTATCTCTGTGTAAATGATGTGAAGTTTCTGATGATGGTTGTACTTCTTCACACTGAAAATCCTGTCAAGATACTTCCTTGAAAAATTTCTAGACAATGTGTTACAACTTTCCATTGTAAAATGAGATCATATGTCTATAGCCAGTTTGTTCCATTTCACAACAGGAATTTCAAACTCAAAACAATGCTTGCTGAAAAAGGTAGAAAAGCGAGTAATATTGTTGTCAGTCTTAGAAATGTAGAAAACTTAAGATTGTCTATTTTATGTAATTTACAAATTTGTAGGTATGAAATTTTTTCCTCTTCTATTTTTCTTTTATCTTCCTCCTGTTATTTTGTAATCATGAGCATTTCACTTCCAACAAATACTACATGTAATTGAGTAAGTCTGTTTTGTAAACATATGATCGTTGTTTACTGGACAGCCACATTGGGATCATGGCATTCATTTATATGAAGATGATTAAAAAAAAACGTAGGCACTTTAATTGTGCAAGTGTGAGATTTTATCGAGATCAGAATTTACTAAATTTTCACCTGTGAGGTCTTCATTTCAGCTCAGCCTCAGCATGTCAATCCAACCAAGCTCATCTGACTTGAGAGAGCAGGCACATTGTTTGCCATGTTCATCACCTTTTAGATTTTCAGGGTTTACTCATGCTCCATAGCTGTTGTGATCGACACCTGCAGTCTAATATATTATTACTGCTTACAAGCACTAAACAGGTTAAAAGAGAGATAATGTAAAGCACTTTGCTTAACCAAAGTTCCACTTTTGGCATCATGCTCGTGCATAATAAGATCTTAAAAAGACCATAAAATGGGGGCATAAAATTTTACACCAAAGAATCTGAAGGCAATCCTAATAGGAGGGAAGTGAAAATCTCACTGATCACAACAAAAATCTGTCTTTCTAGCTCTGGTTTGAACAGAGTGAACGGTAGCATAAATTTCATTAGATTGATTGTCTGACTTACAAGATTACTGTGACTTAAATTCCAAAATTGCATTATTTTAACTAAGAAAATTGTTAATGAAAGACATATATAGAATAGCGAAAGAAGAGAAAACAAGAGAGCTTACCCAAATAAGATGCATTAAAAATTAATCTAATAGGGTACTAATAAAGGATGAGGAAATAAAAGAGCAATGAAAGTTTTGGTACCAACTTAACTTAGGAAATTAAGTAGGTCAGAGGTATATAAAAATTTAATTTTTTATCAAAAAAATTCAAATTTCAAAATGAAGAACTAACGCATAACTAATATTAAATGGGATGAAAAATGCAAAAGCAGTTAGAGCTGATGATATTCCAATAGAGATATGGAAGTCTCTAAGGAAGTAGGGTATTGAATGACTTACGAAATTATTTAACATTATATTGAAAATGAAAAAAATGTTTGATTATTAGAGGGTAAGTAGTTTAGTCCCTCTATATAAAAATAAAGAGACATATAATTTTTTTATGAATTATAGGGGCATTAAGTTAGTGAGTCATTCTATAAAACTTTGGAAAAAAATGATGAAAAGAGTAAAGAAGAAGACCAAGGTGATCGAAAATTAATTTGTATTTGTTAGAATATTGTAAATATGGCTAGGAATAATTTGGTATCCCTAAATATAGTTAGGGATAATTTGGTATCCCTAAATATGTCTAGGGATAATTATTTCTTAATTTATTTCCTAGAATAAGGTTTGAT
>JBBUKS010000065.1:8914392-8933830 GCA_038050645.1 Hedychium gardnerianum
TAATTTTAATGAATTTAAATATTTTCCTTATTTAATTTTACAAAATCAAATCTCGGAAGAAAAATTTATAATTTTTTATTTTCAAACAACATTAAGAATGTCATATTTGGCCACTTAAAGTTGACTAATGGATAGAGATAAGTTTATTTTTTTATTTTTTCAATAACTCACTTTCTCATCTACATTCTGTTTGTCGGGTAGTTGATGATGATTGCATTGACTTCATATTCAATTTTCTACTTATTTTTATATATCATTTTTATTTTTTTAAGGAATAAGTTTTTAAAATATAGAAACTTTTTAAAACAAGTAACTTGCTTAATAATTTTATATTTTTTATATATTTTTTAAGCGAGCTAAACATGACCTAGGGTTAGGTCATCCCTTCGTCAGAATGAACCTTGGACTAGCCAGGCCCAACACAGCACAACCTAGCTCACTCTAATTGGGCCAAGTCAAAGGGGGCTCGGCCCAACAATGTTACTAGCTTGAACCTTTCCTTGCCGTTACCTTCTTCCCCGCCGCAACACTCCTCGTCAACTCCCTTACCGCCAGCTTCTCTCTTTGTTGATCGTCACTCGAACTGTCTGTACTCGCCAACTACTCTCAAGCCTTGCCGACGACTCCGTCAAGATCGATACAGCTTCGAAGAAAAAAAAAATCGATATAAAATATCTGTCGGTCAACGAAGCTCGATCGAGAATGAGTCCTTTCTTCCTTCTTTTTTTTTTCTCCCTCCCTCTTCTCGCTTTCTATGATTCTTGGACTTCTTTAGCTCCGCCATCGGCTTTCAAGAACCCTACCTGCTCCTGCTCTTTCGTTACTGGATGTAAGCTCTTAAAAATTCCTCTTTTTTTTTTTGTTGTTGTTATGTTTCATGTGGCATTTTATATGATTCGTATTCCCCTAACACTCTGTTGATTCTGAGGCAAAGAAAACCCCCTTGTTTAATGCTCGTTGAAGGAGACCGAAGAGCAAGAGAAGAGTTAAAAGCTGTGTTTTTGCTCAATGAATTGTTCATTTCCACTCAAAATCAATAAGCAGAAATCGCATGCTCCTACTTTAACTAGCAATTTCTAAGTTTTTTCTTTTGTTGCAACTGAGCTCCTCTTCTTAAACCCTAGCAACAAACTTGTTTGCACTTTGTTAATTATCACTGCTTTGGTAACTTTCTTAGTTTTGTAATGATTAATTGCTGAATCATCTAAATTCCTCCTTCTGAAATGTTTGATAGGTCTTGTTGTTGTTTTGAAGAGAATAGGAGGTTCCCGGAGAGATGCCTGACTGGTTGCGGTATTTGGGCTTCACTGCTAGTCTGCCATTTGCATTGGCTGCAAGCTTTTTGTCTATGATCTTCACCGTTGTTGGCTTGACCATCATGTTCAGCTTGTAAGCAATTCTTCCATTCTGTATCTATAGCAATGGCTGGTTCTTGTTGGTTGGCATGGTACATGTTTGAGCATCGAATAAAGAACACCTATCTGCTAAAGTAGTTGAGTTATTTGTTATTGAATCCACAAATGCGAAAATTGAGATTTCCACTACCATTTTTGCTTTACCGGTGATGGTGCTCAAGTCCATTTTTTCGACATATCTAAATTCTGATTCTTTTCACATTTGTTTGGGTCCATTAGTAAGTGTAAAATGGTGGCAGGTGGACAATTTCTTTATGCACTTCCTGCAGTTCCTGTTGTTGCCAATATGAAAAAATGAGGGAGGTGGTGAAGTCACTCAACATGGTTCATTTCTACATTATCGGCTGGTGTACCTGTGATCCATCATGGTGTAAATGCTTCTCTCCCATATACTTTGAGATTGTTTTTCCAAATCTTCCGCGGCAATTTGAAAAAAAAAAAAATAGCATCCAATGGAACACAAAACACCAAAGATCTTCAAACAAGATAAATGTGGAGAGTTTCAAGATATGAAATGGCACACCATGCAAGAATCTTAAAGTTTGGATTTGAAATCCCCTTGTCTGAGTATTTCACGTGTTAAATTCTAATCACTTTAACCCTATAATTTTTGTTCTCACGGTTTATTTGTTAATCTTCTCAGCATCCAAAACAGTTATTGAATACAACCCGAACTATCAGCTTCATCATCAGCCTCCTCCTACAGATCTTGTTATCGCAATACCTCGGCCACCACCTCCTCAGCTCATCAGCTCCAGGAATCTACTATCACCTCCTCTTGCAATTACTCCGGGTTTCTCCAAGAGAAGCTTCACATACGAAGAGTTGGCAATCTCTACGAATAACTTCTCTACGAATAATGTGTTGGGCGAAGGAGGCTTTTCATTAGTGTACAAAGGGGTACTAACCAATGGCAGAGAAGTTGCAATCAAGCGTTTGAAAGATACTCACCGGCAGCCAGATCTTGAGTTCATGAAGGAGGTAGATATATTGAGTCTAGTGCACCATAGGCATCTCGTTTCGCTCATTGGATTCTACGTCTCGGAGCTAATATGCCTACTTGTTTGCGAATATGTTCCTAACAAAACATTGGAGTTCCATTTGCACGGTAAGCCAATCTTAACAAAGGTGTTCCATGTCTTAGTAATGTACATTTCTAGCATTTTGTACAGGTAGAAATGGACCTACTTTGGCTTGGAGACACAGATTCAGAATTTCCTTGGACTCAGCAAAAGGCCTTGAATATTTGCATGAAGATTGTGAGCTCCGTTTCTTATTTCCTCTCTATGGTTCTCTTGTTGTAAAATATCTTCCTATTTCTGGAGTGGAGTAATCTTACTTTGATGAACTTGTAGGCAATCCGAGGGTGATTCATCGCGATATTAAAGCTGCCAATATTCTTCTGGATCATCAGTTCAGAGCCAAGGTAAGCAAACAACACTACTGATTACATAGGAATTAGTAAGTGCTTGATAGTTTATGTTATGACATGAAGATTGAACAACCTTCGATTGTATGTATAACTAGTATATATTTGTATTGAGCTAAGGGGTTTCAAAGCTAAACTGTAACATTGAAATTGCTACTAGCTCAGATACCATTCTTGTTTTAGGAAGATTAAATCTTATCCCTTCTTGTTTCATGTAGATTGCAGATTTTGGGATTGCAAAGCATGTTTCAGATGAGAATACTCATATCTCAACTGTTGTGAAGGGAACTTATGGGTAAGTGCCCTATGAAATAGTTGAGTTCCATTCGTATCGTCAAAACTAAAACAAGTTTTTCCACTCTTGAACATCTCATACGACAACAGTTACCTTGCTCCGGAGTATGCTTCTACTGGAAAACTTACTGATAAATCTGATGTTTACTCTTACGGGGTGTTGCTCGTGGAGCTGATCACTGGACGAAAGCCTATAGGTTTGGCTGATTGGGTCAGTTGTAAAAGAAAAACAGTTTCTGCTTATTCGTTTCAGTCTTAAGTTTTAAAATTGCATGAACAGCCTCTTGTTATATATCTCCTCTGAGAATTCTATTTAATATGTTCAATTCAGGTGAGACCCTTGCTACAGCGAGCAATGGAAGATGCAGTATATGATGCCCTTATCGATCCATTCTTAGACAATGACTACAATCCTGTTGAGGCGAGGACAATGGTGGCCTGTGCCTCTGCTTGTTTGAACCCTGCTGCAGCTCTTCGTCCAAGCATGAGTCAAGTATTTCGCTCAACTCTTTCATAACTATCGCATTCCGTTTCCTGAACTAGTCTTTCTGCTCGATCTGTATTGCTGTCTCCTATGTTTTTGCGCATCACTAGTTGTTTCATCATGCTTTTCAAATAAAAGGTAGAATTTGCTGGTACTCCATAACATGTTTAAAAAGTTATTGAACAAGGTCCAAGAAGAAGTTTCTTAGCCAATCTACTTTCGTCGGCATTGAGCTGAAACTTGTTTCGAACAAATTTTCATTGTTTGTTACAAAATTTCTACTTCAGAAGTCATCTTTTCTTCAAGAGGCAAGAATACATGCTCCCGAGTGAATTTCTCTCGATTTATAGCAGACAACTTACGACTCAAATAGGATTTCTCCATTCAGGGACTAAGTTCGACATTTAGTTTCTCAATCAAATCTACAATCTTCATAGTCGATCAGCCATTTCCTCACCATTTCTCTTTTAACATTTTGCCAAAAAAAAATTATATTGAACAGATTTGTAGGGCATTGGAAGGATGCATTTCATTTGGAGATCAGAATACTGTTCAATCTCCACCAGGATCATCTGTAAGTAAATCAAACTGTGATACCTCAATCAACTACCGAGCCGAATATAATCAAATTATGTCGCGATACAATATCAAACACCGCATTGCCAACAGCATTGCTCGTGTTATTATCATATGATGAAACTTTTACATGGTTCTTCTCATTTTGCACAGGTTCTAACTCCATCAACAGCAAATCCTTAAAACTCCATATGAAGAAACCATTGAGATTTAAGCTGCAACCAATTCAGATGCTGTGGGATTATTAATATTCATCAAGTTTTGTTAATATTTATTCAAAGATATTGTGTAAACAATCAAAAATGTGGTTCTATAATTTCTAGGCTCAAGCCTTATTTAAGAGTCAAGACAGGGGTTTTGGACAATTCTGGGTGTAATTACTTGAAATATATATACCAAAATGTAATGTGTTTTATTGTGAATATTAGAGAAGATTTTCTCTCATTTTATTTCTAGCCCTTTATTTTTTAATGATATATATAGTCCTTGGAATATAAATGCATCATGTTTTTGTTAAATGTGTGGTGATTCATTGAATAAAATAAAATAAATAAATAAAAATAAAGAAGTTAGGTATCACTTTTTTATCACTTGATTTAATGGTTTGGTGAGGAGTTTGTCATGCCATCTTTACAATATTATTAAATAGATAAATTAGTTAAATAATTAAAATGTGTTAAACAAACACATTATTGCTCATTAACATACCAACAATATTAGTTCTAATACTCTATTATTTTATAATTATAATTAAAAAAATAATAATTTGTAATATAATATGAAATAGCAAAACTTTTAGTTTTTTAATATTTTATTTGACCATTAGCAATTCATCCATTACATAGAAGGCCAAATTTAAATATCATTTAGATATCAATTTTAATTTTTGAAATTTATATAAATATTTAGCGGGTCAAATATTCAATTAATTAAATAATAAGTAGGAGTGTCAATACTAAGTAAGTTGTGGCTATTTGTGTCGTGACTCGTGAACCGTCGCTTTCGAAGTTGTTTCCGAGCCGGGCGAACCGGTCGGCCCGGTCCGAATTTGAAAACACTTCTTCCTCTTTCTCTCTCTCGATTAAAAAGTGTTATTTATTTATTTATTTAAATCCTCAATTCTCAAGCAAAGCAAGAAGAAGAGGAAGCCACCTCCGCCACCGCCACCATGTCCTCCGCCCCTTCGCCGGAGTCCTCCGCCAGCGCTCCTACGCCGGAAACCCCCTCCTCTCCTCCCACAATCGCGACTCCGCCGGCAACCAGTCCCACCTCCAATCCACCATCCACGCCCTCGCCGCTTCTCCCCCCGACTCTGCCCTCCGATTCGCCCCCTCCTCCGTATGTAGCCTCCGATCGGTCTCCACCCTCCTCGCATTCTCCTCCGCCGCCTAAAGCGCCGTCGACCAGGTCTCCGACCACGCCGTCCTCCTCCTCCTCCAGCTCTAGCTCCATCTCCATGCCGGTTGTCGTCGGGGTGGCGGTGGGTGGCGTGGTGATCCTTTTGATGCTGAGTTTCATCTGCGTTTGTTGTTGGAGAAAGAAGGGCCGGGTGCCGCATACGCCGCCACATTACTATCGAGCTTCACTGCCGCCTCCAACGGCAGCGAAAGGTTAGATCTATCATCTACCATCTTGTTGATTTTCTGGAAAATATCTTTTCGTCCTCGGCGTAGATCTACACACTGCAAAACTTAAAGCTGTGCTGTTTCAAGTGTCACTTTACTTCCCCCTCCCTCCCTTAGTCAACATGGCATAGAGTAACTCGCGATAGATTGATTGTTTATTCGGATGGAGAGATTTCCATCTCAAAGTAGTTAGCAATTTGTAAGCTGTGCATCAGCAACTATTTGTGCCAAAAGGAATCTGACTAGTTACGAGATTTGGTTCTATAAATACAATGTTCTTGTTCTTATCAGTAAATTTTCCACTTTTGAATGACAAATTCTGCCTTACTAAACTCCATGGGAGGACTGTTTTCAGGTGATCGAAATGGTGAATATTGGCAACAAAATGCTCCTCCAGCAAATCATGTTGTGAAAATACCTCCAGGGCCACCGCCTCCTCCTCCATTTGCTTCCCGTCCACCACTCTCTCTGAGCCATTTGGCACCTCCAGCTCCGCCTCCACTGCCTATGATAAATAGCAGCGGAGGTTCTGGTTCCAATTATTCCATGTCTGAGACACCATTGCCTCCACCATCTCCTAGCGTTGTTCTTGGATTGTCGAAAAGCACTTTCACCTATGAGGAACTGGCCATGGCAACAAATGGATTCTCTGATGCTAATCTCCTTGGACAAGGTGGTTTTGGTTATGTTCATAGAGGAGTGATTCCAAATGGCAAAGAAGTTGCAGTAAAGCAATTGAAAACTGGAAGTGGACAGGGTGAGCGTGAATTCCAAGCAGAGGTTGAGATCATCAGTCGTGTGCATCACAAGCATCTTGTATCATTGGTCGGATACTGTATTGCAGGAGGCAAGAGGCTGCTTGTTTACGAATATGTTCCTAACAATACATTAGAGTTCCACTTGCATGGTAAGGCGTTATGTCATTCTTTTAAGCTAAACACTTCATTTTTGTGCCTTATACTATTTTTAACTTCCTTCCTTTCATTGCTTCTGTTTTCCTTTTAGAGCACACGTTGCATTTGATAGTATAACTGTTGAATCAACTATTTTTAGTAAACTTAGACAAAAAAGAAGCCTAGAATGTCTCTTAATTAGTTGTAAAAGCTGAACTATTTCCAGATCTTGATATATACTGCGACCAACCATTTTAAGATATTCTTGGGATCTTAAAAGATATTAGGAGAGTTTCCTGTGCATGAATGAGTCCATTGAAAGTTGTTTTTTTATAGGGACTGGCCGACCAACCATGGAATGGCCTATAAGATTGAAAATTGCTTTGGGTGCTGCAAAGGGATTGGCTTATCTTCATGAAGACTGTAAGTTATTCATTTTGCCTTTTTAGGAGTACTATTATGTCAAATGTTTATTTCCAGTGTAGAGTTGATCTTTTAATTGAGTTCATTGACTTGTATTTAATATTTACTAATAATATTTTGGTTGGCAGGCCACCCGAAGATTATTCACCGTGACATCAAAGCATCCAATATTCTCCTTGATTACAAGTTTGTGACAAAGGCAAGTAAATATAGTGTTTCACACTTTTCAATAAAAATCAGTTTATCATGTTCGACAATGGAATACTATCCATGTATCTGAAGCCAAATAGTTGGGACTAATGTAGCTTGATGATGATTATGATATCATGATAATAAATCTTAACCGCATTGCTTCATGACATTTTCTTTGTTTCATTTAGTTGATTTTTACATGAAAATTTATGGAATAGCTAGCTGTTCTTTCCCTTTCTTCTCTGGTATACTTTCGGATACTATTCATGCTTTTGGTTGAAATCTCCATATCAGACAGTGTTTTTGCTTCACTTCTGTTATCTGGTTTTTGATCGTTAACCAGTACATTTGTTAATTGCAATCACATTTTCTTATGTAAAGGTTGCAGATTTTGGGCTCGCAAAGATTGCCTCTGACAATAACACCCATGTTTCCACAAGAGTTATGGGAACCTTTGGGTAAACTTAATTTTTCTCACTTTGCTTTTCTAATAATCTTGACACCTCTATCTACTCATGTAATGAGTTGTGAGTTAGATAAAAAAAAGATTTTTAAGTTAGATGATTGAGCTAACATTAACTTGAGTTAAGTAGCTTAAGCCAATAGTACTTGAACTTTGGTTTTAGACGGGGATGTCAAGCTTTGTTAGGAGATTATGTTATCTCACTTTAGTACCATCTAGTAAGCTTTGGACTAATAAATAGGCTTTATAAGCTTTAGATGAGTGAAATATCTTTAACTTGAATCTAAGCATTTTGAGTCATTGGTTAAGTTTAATAAATTGGGTTAGTTTTCTCATCTAAGTTGGTCTTGAAATAACCTGTTCTTTTCTATGTTTAGCGCAAGCAACAACCATTAATGACCTAGAGAATTAGTAATGTCAACCCTTGGGTTTGTCTTTGAACTATGGTACTTAATCACTTCATCTCTTGCTTGTCTTTTCCTTGGATACATTATTAGTAACTCTTTTGACCTTCTATACTTGCACCGTATGATTGAAAGGGTTCCTTTGATCACATTTTAGAAGTTGAACATCATATATAGATTAGTTCAGACCTCCTCTAATTCTTTGCGGTAAAGTGGCATTCTGTCCTTGCATTAAGTGGATTTATTTTTTGGGGCCTCAAGAAAGAATTTCAAAAGCGACACCCTTACGGTTGTCTATCTACTGAACCTAGCATGCATGAACATTTTGAGACACAATGCTTCGGGAAATTCTTTCTAATGGTTTCCATTCCATTGTTGCATTAGTTTTAACTTGTACCCACTGCTTTGTTTCAGTTATCTGGCACCTGAATATGCATCTTCAGGCAAACTCACAGATAAATCAGATGTCTTCTCATTCGGCATCATGCTTCTGGAGTTAATCACTGGACGGCGCCCTGTTGATTCGTCGCAAACTTTCATGGATGACAGCTTAGTTGACTGGGTTAGCATCTTCACATAGATATTTGTGGTCCACTTCTAGCTTTCCTCCTGGTTCTTAAATCTTTTGTCACTTCAGGCAAGGCCATTGCTCACTCAAGCTCTCGAGGATGGCAATTATGGTACCCTCATTGATCCGAAGTTGGGAACAAACTATAATCCTAACGAGATGGCTTCCATGATCGCCTGTGCTGCGGCTTGTGTGCGTCACTCGGCACGCCAACGACCAAGAATGAGTCAGGTCCTGGCTACACTTTGTCCTATGGTTATCTTATCTGTTCATCATACATGAACAACCCCTCATAAACATCCGTCCTTACTAACACGAATGAGTGAACCTACAGATTGCCCGAGCTTTAGAAGGAGATGTATTGCTCCACAACTTAAACCAAGGTGTCGAACCCGGCCACAGTAAGCTTTACAGTTCCTATGGCAGTGGCTCTGATTACAATTCCAAACAGTACATTGAGGACACAAAGAAGTTTAGGAAAATGGCATTGCCTACTCAAGAGCACACCAGCAGCGAGTACAGTGCAGCGACCAGCGAGTACGGTCAGGTCCCATCGGCCTCCAGCAGTGAAGGCCAACATACACGAGAAATCGAGTTGGGGAAGAAAAACCAGTATGGTTATGGTTATGGTTATGACATAAGTTTGTGATAATGGGATCCATTCAATGAAGATAGATAGGCTTTGAAGAACTCTTACAGGTTTTAATGGATGTTTGTTGTTCTTTTGATTCAACTGATTCTTGTGATGTAAAGGTTGAGATGAAACATATTTCTTGTGGAATTAAATTGATTTCTGATGTAAAGAATGTAAAGAAGAGATTTTTAACAGATGATTTGTGGCAATGAAGAGTTTGGTAATGGTGGCCATGTGAGTTCAATGTTGTTGTAGCACAAATGAGTTCCATGCAAAATTAAGTTCCGTCAGGCGGCAATTTACTAAAGGGAGCACGCGACTTATAATGGGCTGTCGGGCGAATTGCGGCACTTCTGATTTACCTGATGGACAAACTAATGGAAGGTTGTTTATCTCTGGGATTAATCCTACCTCCAGGAGGATTAATATAATATTTTTTTTAAAACACATTTTCCTACAAAAAGTATAAAATATTGATGTGGATTTTCAGTCGCGATGGGTGGTTGTAATTAAAATATTGATGTGGATTTTCAATCACAAATGGTGGTCGTAATGATTGGCATCGGCCTCTTGCTACGAAATTGTTGTACATAGCTCGTTGTGACAAAAGGTGAAACGTTCGCCCCAATGTCTTCATCAGTTCGTGTCTTCACCAGTTCGTCTCAAGACCAATACAAAGGAAATAAATTATGGGAACTAGTCTAGCCAGCCCGAATACTGACTAGTGTATAAGGGGGTAGGAACCTGGTTATTAGCCAGGATTTGACCCCTAGACCTCATTGTAGCAACACCTCATGTACTAATCAACAGCTCATCCCGTGGGGACGTTGCTATATCACTCATGGATAGGATATGGTGGTTACATTTTTTATTAATTATTTGGAGTTTGAATTTTAACTACACGGTGTATTATAAATTTTTTTTTAATAGATAACGAATTCAAAAATATTGACTATCAAAATAAGTTTTCATGTGTATTTTTTCGATTTATGAAAATTTTCTATGAGAACGACCGTTCTAAAATTAATTAGGTCGAAGATTTAAATATATAATGTCAACTACAAAAAATTATGATTAGATCTGTCACGGCCTCTTAATCACAAAATCATAATCAAATCGTGATCGTGGCTAAGAGGTCGGTCATAGCTTGGTCATAATTTCATAATGAGCAACGACGATAGTCAAGATTTTTAACTAGAGAGGATGAATTCAATAAATTAAAAAAAAATAATACAATACAAAATATTTTGCCTGATTCTAGTTGAAATAATGATTCATCAATCTCCAGAACTCAAAATCGAAGAATCATTTATGATCTCACTTCCTTATAATATTTAATATTCTTTTATATATATTTGTGAGAAATAACATGTGTTATTAAGTTATTATGGTACCTCCAAATAGTATAATAAAAAAAGAAAAAGTAATAAGAGAGAGTTTGGAATCGGATTATAGCCCATGTCTCTTATAATCTATCGAACCGATATATAGCTCATGTCTCTTATACCCTATCGCCCATGTCTCTTATACCCTATCAAACCCGGCTAATTGAACTTGGACGGCTCGGAGGACTCGGCCTAACGACTCGGTAACTCGACGACTTAGCACTCAGACTAACTCAGCAAATTAGACCAGCTCAACTCAATTCGGCAAGTATGAACTTGATAGGTTTGTTTAACTCGACCAAATATGACCTAGATAATGGTGACTAAGCTAGGGTCAGGACCGTGTGTCTTGCTCAAATGGAACAGGTCGAATACTAACTGTATCATCGAGCATTCGACAAAATTCGATAAAGTCATTTCAATTAAGCAATTAAATGAGGTGTCATAGGAGAGAAAGTCAATAAGCAAATCCAAAGTTCTCGAAAAAAGGATGAAGCAACTAGTCATTGTTTTATTGAATGTGCATCAGATGCATGCAAAATGAATACATACAAAGACTTTCAAAGCAACAAAAAGTCGATGCAACAACTATGACACAGCCTCAAAAGTCAACAAGTCAAGGTAGGCCAGTGCTAAGACTTACAGAGATTTAACAACCATAACGACACACAAGTATTAACACATTTGGTTAGGTGACTTTCGTACTCACAGACACCTCGGAGAGTTTAGATGGTATGTGTTCACAAACATGCATCTGATTGCGAAGAAACATAGAACAACAACCAGTTAAATCTATATTATTTTCACTTGATTGAGGTGGCGATCCATGATTTCGGAAAGAGTCTCCAGGAACACAGCCTCGCGAGTGCCTGGAAGAACTGCATCGTTTGCTTCGCGGATCATCTCCTCGATTTTGGATTCCTTGTGAATTGTTTCTCTACACATGATGCTTCCAATATCATAAGGAGTGAGCCCTCTTTCTGCTCCCTTCTTCAAGAGCATGGTCGAGATGCGAAGAGTATTTGCACATTCGGGAGAGGGATTCCATCCGTAGTATTTAAGGAGTGCGATATCTTCTTCAGCATTGAGTGCTTTTATGTAGTCGATAGTTCTATCATTGAAGTGCTGATGAGCTTGAGGCCAATATAGCCACTCGAAGGTACAATCTTCAAACTGAAACATGAGTGGAGAATTAAGTGATTGTCTTCGATCGGAAGCAAACAACATACAAAGATTGAGAAGGTCATGCTAAAAAGAAAAACATGCTACTCTACATCGAACAGATCAAAAGAGGGCAATAAAGATCGAGAAGGCTGTGCTAGAAAGAAAATATGTTATTCTACAATGGACAGATAGATTATAGCATTGCACTAGATAACAAGGCACACCGTATACACACAACAGAGTTCAGATTGATATGAAAAATAGTTCGATTGTTCATTATGTGACAAACGACAATAAATAGATGAGCGAGCTAGCATATTGGAGTTGATGGTGAACTAAATCTAAGCAAAATAACTCCATGACACCCCTGATTTTGAAACAGAATTTGAAAGAAGAGGCATATGTACCAAAAGAAGACTTGGGATTGAGATGCATAATATTTCAGTAAGCTGACATGAAAACTTATATCGTTGAGAATGCATCCAGGAATTTAAGGAATTATCGAGGTGGTTGAATCTCACGAATTTTTGATAATACTTCGTTAGCATGTAAACATATTTTGTAATCGATAACACCAATTTCGAATGAGTTATGATGAAGGTAGAAAACAATAAAACAAAATATCAGCATAGTAGGAGAAAAATGAAGCACAAGCAACACTTACATTCTCAGGCAAGCAATATCCATGATCAATGGGAACCAGCACCATTGATTCTCCCTCTTCATTCTTGCGAATTAATATATTCCCAGCATGGCGATCAGCATTCGCCAACCGAATATCCAGAACAGATATCTTGTGAACCTCCTGCACAGGGAACACTCGAGGCCCCATATCCTCGCAGCTTCCATTGTTTTCCACAAACGCTTGTAAGGATCCAATCTTGAAATTCTTAGGCACATAGTCACACGGCTTAGAATTATGGAAACCGGTATCAAAGCACCATACCATGGCTGTCGGAGGAACACCAGCAAATCCTGCTTCATCAGCTAAACGCTTACCACTGATGGGGTGATCGAGGATGTATGCTGCGACCTCCCTTAAAGCTCCTTCTCCAACACGTGTCCCTTTCTTCAACCCTTCGCCGTTATCTGATAAAGGAAGCCCTCGAGGATTATTCTCAGCCATTGGTTCCTCGTCAATTGGCTTGAAGATAGCTACATACTTTTGGCCCAAACCATCTTGCATAAAGTATGCTCCCCCAGTACCTTCCGAGGACATCATTGGTAGATTACCCTTCTCCAATCCAGAGGAAGCAGAATGAATTAGGTCTGAGATCACCCGCGTCAATTTGACTTTTGGATCATCAATAACCGGCTTGATCCAAGAATCCTTGTACAGCAGCGTCCTGGCGACCATTCGAAGATCATGGACTCCATCCTTTTCTTTCACAATCGGGGCATCAATTGAAAGCTCAAAGTCCTTCTCAAAAGGTTTAGTCCTGACTTTTGCACATTTTCTGATCAGCAAATGTATCACAGCATCGTTTCCCCTACTGAGATCATCAATCAACTGGTGATCATCAAGCTCCTCGTCGTCACATATGAGCTTATGGTCTTCAACATCACCCAAGTCCTTACCTCTCTTTGAGAGCTGCTGCTTGATGTACCCAACATTGCGGCTCCGTTCAACTTTGAAATTATATGTTTCGCCGGAGATAGTTCTCACAATGATATAACGGAGATCGGAGAACCTAATCACAAGGTGCAGAACATTTCCATCGCCTACGCCATAGTCCCGGAGCAAGCTATTATTCCGTGCCAGCTCCCTGCCGCCGAACACCAGCTTCGGCTTCTTCACGGCAAATTTCTGGATCCGAAGCTTCACAGAGGCGATCGATTCAGACTCTAATACTCGCAGCGGAATCACAGACGACTCGGGGACCTGGAGATAAATGAGGATGGACTCCTGCGAGCAATGCGAAGACCGACTGCTGTCGAAACGTAAAGGGGCCACCGGCGAGTCCTCCCGAACGGGACTGAGAGTGAGAACCCCGGACGACGACATTTTCTCACCGTGACAGGGAAGAATCAAAGAAGCGCCTTTTGCCTCTAGGACAGAAGGAGGAAGAAGAAAGGCGAGACTTTTTTCCTTCAAAAAAAAAAAAAATCTACGGCCCAACCTCAACTATATCCATTTCCCACCATCAAAAGAAGGGGGGAAAAACCTAACGATCTAGAATCGGAACAAACCCTAAACGCGGAACGAGAAAAGGGAAATTCCAGAAAACCTTACAAATTCCTCCGAAACAAAGACGCCGAAGAAGCATCAACCAGGAAGCTACCCGATCAACATGTTGATTGCTGGATAAAAATCACGACGACGATTGATCCGCAGAGATCGATTCTTACCGGAGGGGGAAGAACCGAAAACAGACGGAATCAAATCGCGAGGGGGGCCGTGGCAGGGGAGGCGGGTTTTGATGCGTCCCGTCGCCTACTCGATCGCGATCCGAATGCTAAATTTAGCTTCTTTGGATTGGATTGGAATGCTCGTCGTCGAGAGGCGGAGAAGATTTTGGGGGAGGAGAGCGAGGAAGACGCTCCGCTTTGCATGTGATCGGACGGAGAGTTGACGACGTCGAAGCCTACTAACGGCGTTAAGTGTGAAATTGACAGTTAAGTCCTTGTACTTTCACTTATTGATGCTGCTTGAAAGAAAGGAATCTAATTTTAATATTTATCTAACGATAAAATATAATAAAATTTATTTAAATATAAAAAATTTAATTTAATAATATAAAAAAATATTATAATAAATCTTATTTAATTAAAATAAATATTTAATTATTATTATTATTAAATTTTAAAATATTAAAATAATATTTTATTATTTTTTAAAAATTAACATTAAATATTCAAATCTTCGTTCTCACACATAATTTCTATCAATCATTTTCGATGTTATTATACTTTTGATAAACTCTTACGTGTTATAATATTTTTAATTAAAATAATTTTAATTAAATTAATATATATCTTAATTTAATATGCTTCACTAAGTATATGTGCGCATGTATTTTGACCCTTAAACTCGTACAAGTTTGATATTTACTTTGATGTATTTTTTTCAAAAAAAAAATAAATATAATTTTTGAAATTTTTTTTCATGATTAATTAATATTGATGCATTTTAATGACCAATTTAACAGCTATGCCAACATTTTACTTTCTTCATCACTAAGAAGGCTATGTTTACTCCGACAGAAGAAATGAGGAAAAAATGCCTACAAACTTTTAACTTTTATTGTTTACTTTGAGGAAGACCGGGTGGCTCAACAAAGTACATATCAGGCATCTTCTCCCCCTCCCAAGTAAACAGAGACATAGCGACTAGCAAAACTCATGGTGAGGTTAGAATGTCAACGAAGCGTCAACACACATAATTTCACTAGAAATGACACATCCTCGCAACAAAATTGGTGCAATGATAAAACACTCGGAGAGAAATAATAAGAAGATCATAATTCAAATCCCAAAAGAGACGAATATCGTGAAGACCAACTTTTAAGTGTGCATAAATTGTGTTCCAAATTTATCCCGTAAGCGCCAAGAAAAATTCATCTATTTCCAAGATTAGTAAAGCCCGGATACTTAGGTTACAAAAAAAAAACAAAATAAAGAACACAAGAAACAAAAATGCTCAAGTGAGGAAAGTTCTGTATTGCATTAGATGTTGCCATCCTTTCCCGAGTTAGGTTTTGCAAATCAGAAGATATCTAAACCCATTCAATGAATTAAAGTGTCACAGATTAGTTAAACCGAAATGCCAATGCGTGTTATGATAAGAGAACATACAAAGGTTTCATCTATTGGTTCTGTATCAAGCATTCCTTGAGACCTGATTGAGACCTGAAATAAAAAAAGGTGTGAGAAACAAGCCCCCAAAACACAAGGTCAAACAAGTGACTTCATAAGGAATTGGTAAACTAAAAACATTTCTGACTGACTTCGCTTTGCTTCTTGGCTTCCACCTTGCTGCAAAATCTTGGTCAGATTCAAAAATTCAAGGTAAACACACGAATGTAAGGACCACCAATGGTTTAAAGAACAGCATAAACAGAAAAATGAATGTCACAACTTCTTAAAACAACTAAAAACAACAATCACTGCTGGAAATGGCGAACAAATGGAACTCTTCAAATTGGTGTTGAATGACACCAAGTCATACTGCAGCTAGAATTTCAAATCTTAGGCGGGGCAACACAAAAGATGTGTGATCAATATCTGCAGTTGTTCATTTTAGTTCTACAAGAGTTGAGAATGGGAAACCTTTGTAGGCCAAAGAGTTATAGTAGAACAATGCCGACAAACAAATGGAAAAAGTAGTTACCCTAAAAAAATTTATAAACAGAAAAATGACACAGGTTGCCTTGAGCTTTCTAGTAACCAACAAGAAAATACCAACTAAATGCGTAGGGACCATAAGAGCAAAATTATATGAAGAAGACAGATAGAAAGTAACTAACTATGCATATGACCCTCTCAGGAAAAGTAGAATTCCAGCCCGAATCAACATCAATCCTTGTCCTAACTGTGGGGTTGAAGAAATAGATCATGCTAACATCAATTTATTGTTTCTAGTATATTTGAGCAATGCCCAACCACGTCATTTTGAAACTAATTCTTCTGAACTTATTTATATATCTCCACTTGATCTTAGAAATTCTACTCTGTTATTCTCTATCAAGGTTAAATATTACAATAATTGGTCTCTGTCGATATTGTGATAAGTGATCTTGAATTATATACTGACTTATTAACAAATATAATCACTAAGACTAAAAACTACTGCTAGTTCGTACCATTCTTCATCAAGCCTTTGATAAAAAAAATGCATGTAAACAACATAGCAGAATGTCAGAAAGAGATGTGCAATACTATAAGTTTATATCTTCAGATGTTAAGAACATCCAACTTGATTCTATATAATCATAATTTATTGCATATGAGGTAGCTAGCAAACTGTTTAAATTCTTAAACATATAAATACAGCATCGCTAATGATCAAATGATAAGAGACATTGTCTACTCCAAGATGATGGGCATAACACTTTGAAAGATAATTGTACATTACATACATCAGTATAACATAGTCAGAAGGTTTTTCTTACTAGGAAACATAACTGTCATTGGGGTTAATTGAATTGTGCAGTTAGTAAAATGTTTCTAGTGTACGATTCAAACTTTCCATGAGGATACATACCCTCGAACAGCAAGCTGTGGCTCAATTGGCAACAAAATCCCAGGTGATAAAGTGAGGTGGCATTCTACCTCCTAAACTAATACTAGAATTCATTAATACTTTAGAACATGTATTGTTGCTAAGTTGAGTCCCTGTCATTGGATAATGCAGCAATGATCTTATCCTTCATTTGCTGTTCTGAACTTGGTGATTTGATGATGAGAGTATGCTGTATCCTCTCGTCACCACCTGATATCTTCGACTCCGCTACGTCAATTTGTGCATCTTTTAAAGCTTGAAAAACTTTAGAAACAGGATGAGTGTTTAAAGGGGTGCTAACTCGCACAATCACCTCATCATGCAACGTTTGCACATCAACCTCAGGATGAAGCACTTGAGTCTCATGATTAACCACCCCTGATTCCAAGAACCTTTCTTTCTCAGACTCCATCTCCTTCAACCTCTTTTGGAGCTCAGTGATGTGCGAAATGGCATCCCCTAGCAAAGAGGCCTTGTCCATCTTTGAAATGTTCGGCACCACCGCACGCAAAGCATAGAACCTCTGATTAAGCTTTTCCCTTCTCTGTCTCTCTGCTTCAACATGATTGAGAGGTTCCTCCCTCCCATTTGCAGGCTTCCTTCCCCTCTTCCTTGGCCGCTGCTCATCAAGTGGGCCAACTCTCTCATCTTTGCAAGAAGCCTCGATGTTTGCTTTTTCCCCTTCCAATGTTCCAATATTGCCAATCATTGCTCCTGCCATCGAAGTTCCACCTCCACCAAAATCAATCTGCCCTGGAGATGGCTGCAACAACTGTTGCGGCTTGTGCTGATTCTTCTGGATCGGGTGCTGATTCTTTTGGATGGGGAGTTGGCCAAGCATATGATCTCCCCTTACGCCATTACTGTGGTTACCAACTCCATTCCTAGTGACCAAGACGCCATTACCAAGCAGCTTATGGTCAGAATTTGCACCACGGATATGGTTCCAGCTGAAACTCTGCGCTCCCCTTTGAACATTAGGAAATAGCAGCCAATCGCTGGTGCTGCCACTCTTCAAGTTTGTATCCCAAGAAGTGTCTTCTACCTTTGCAACCAAAATCTTTTCTTTGACATTGGAAGTCCCAAGATTGAGCTCCTTTCCGAAGATCTTCGTGCATGTATCTGTACCATTCTTCTCGATCTTCTCACTAGGTTGCAGCATCTCTTCAGGATTTTTGCCCCAAAACACCGACTTTATCTTCCGCAAGGCACCCGGGCTTTCAGCTAGCAATTTAACGGATCCCAATTCGAGGATACCGGTCTCAAATGGAACTACGACGATTGTGCGAAACCCTGCGGATGCCGCTAAGAAGCCCCTATAGCAGTAATCGGAAGGGGACAGTATCCAGAGGTGCTTACCTGCCGCCAGTGCCTGGCCTGGCGCACCCTTCCCCGGCGGAAAGGAGAAATACATCGACGCGAGGAAGAACATCTCGGCTTCAGTGACCTGATCGAGACGGAGGGCGTAGTTGTCCTCGTCCGATCCGCCGAAGAACACGTGGAGCTTCTGGAGAACGGACCTCCGCATCTTGTGCCGGCACGACTCGTCTTCGCCGGAGGATCTCGCCGAAGCGGACGCGGCCTCTTCCCCCTCCCGGGGCTCGCGACAGGACCCGTCGCCCCAGCCGAGGACGAGGTCGCCGGTCTTCGCGCGGGAGATCTGCCAGAAGATGGCGTAATTCCAGCTGAGGCCGGGGCAGTCCGGGGGGCGCTCGACGAGGTCGATCAGGCGGCTCTGGAGGTCGGCCTCGGAAGCGGCGGTGAGGCCCTCGAAGGAAGCGCGGCTGGCGGCGAGGTAGTCGAACGCTTCCCTGCCGAGGACGGCCGCCGCCATGGCCTTCTCCTCCTCGCTCCACGTCGATTCCGCCATGGGAGCTCCCAAATTTGGAAACTTTGGATCGGATCGATCAAAAGCGACGAACTCGATTCAACAATCGAGCGAGAAGGGAAGGGATTGAGGCGCAGAAGTCGAACAAAACAGTATCGTTCGGGCATTTGGGGATCTAAATATATGCCCAATTAGGATCCCGTCCAACTATTCCTCGGATGGTTTTTAAAATTACCTGCGAGATGGATAACACGTGTTGTATTCGGCGATACAACGGCTTTGATTCATTAGAATGTTAACTTTCTGGTGTTAGTTTGGAGGGGATCTTACTCTTGGTTTCATGTGGGATCCAAAAAAGAACAACGCGTAGGATGACGATGACACGACCATTAAATGGCGGTACGATGATTCTACTTCTACCCTGGAGCCGGCTCCGGGTT
>JBBUKS010000065.1:8939781-8953217 GCA_038050645.1 Hedychium gardnerianum
CTATCTACCTTGCACAAAGGCTGAAGACGAAGCTATCTTCGAGATCCGATGGATGAAGGGGGTTGAAATGGAGAAAATGAAGTTGGAGAGAGCAAGCGAGGCGAGAGAAGAACAGGAGGCTTTGAGATCGCACTGTGAAGGTGAGGCTTTGGGATCGCACTGGCGGAGGAGTTGATTTTTCAGACGAATGGTTGTGGTTTCGGGTGTATGTTTCTGAGGGTTAAGATTTTTCATTTAATTTTTTTATGATTACTAATGAGAGTCACACATGTGTCCCAATTTTTGGCGTGAGTTTTGAGGCGGGAAAAATATAACGCTTATAATTACATTGACAACGATTAATAATCGTTGTCTTATTATTACAACGACAACGATTTATGCACCATTGTTCCAAGCATTGTGAAAACATTTGCATTGACAACGGTTCATTGCATTGTTGTCCCAATTACTATTAATATTAAAAAAATGTTTAAAGATAACAGTTTTAGAAAATCATTGTAAAATGTGTTGTGATTAAAAAAAATATGCTCCACGACAACGGATAGTGTAAAATCGGTGTCTTTTGTATTATATGGGCGCTCAAAGATAACAGTTTTGTCAAAAACCATTATCTGTTATCAAAATCACAACGGTTTCTCTTAAAATCGTTGTCTTTGTGGTGTTGTCTTTTAGCATTTTTATTGTAGTGTGAAGAGCTATGAGCCCGATCGGCAGGGCTGATCGGAGAGTTGGAGTTGGGTCGAGGGCTGGGACATAACAACGGCTCTGAGGCCGAAACACGATAGCGACTCTGAGGTCGAAACACGATAGCGGCTCGAAGGCCGAAACACGACAGTGGCTCACAGGCAGGAATACAATAGTGGTCGTAGGCCGGAACATGACAGTGGCTCACAGGTCGGAACATGACAGCGGCTCAAAGATTAGAACACGATAGGGACTCGAAGGCCAAAATAATACAACGGCTCGAAGGCTGGATCATGTAGTGGCTCGAAGGCCGAATCACGTAGTGGCTCGAAGGTCGGATCACGTAGAGGCTCGAAGGTCGGATCACAGTAGCGGCTCGAAGGACGAATGGTGGGGGAGGGCGACAGTGAAGTCGGCGACAACCAGAGAGGGGCGGAGCTGGCATTAGCGCTAGGGCTGTGGACGGAGAGGGAAAAGGGCGTTGATGGTTGGCTGCGAATGCCAGAGAGGGGGCTGTGGCGACATGCTACTGTGGCGACGGGCTGCTGCGACTGCGTGGCCGACAACGAAGGCAGGTGATGCGGGGAGGCAACACTGTGCGGGGAGACAGCGTTGTTGTGCGACGGTGGGAGGCGACGACACTATGCGGTGTCGGCTGCGGACAACAAAGGTGACGATGATGGTGGCTGCTGTTGGCGAAGGCGGAGGCGGCCGCTGGATGTGGAGGCGGCGACGAGGACGCACGTGAGTTGCGAGGTCGCCGGAGGAGTAGGGGACCACGAGATCGGCGATGGAGGCCGCTGGAGGCAGAGGCGGCGGCGGCCACAAGGAGAGGGAGGAGCGGCGGTGACAACTTGCCTGGACGAAGAAGCTCGTCAGAGATTGTGATCCCGGAGGTGGCTGCAGCGACGATGTTGTCCCTCTGAGAGGCGGCGCTCACAAGGGGAAAAAGCCCCCCCCCCCTTTTTTCCTTCTCCTTCAAAACCCTACAAAACCAAAAGGATGAAAACCCTAAAATACCCTCCTATCCACGTGGCTCCTAATTTACCCCACATTACAAGCCTCCCCTTCAAGTCTAGTCGAAGGAGGCGCGAATCCGACTGACTGGACTAATCCTATCGTGAAACTAAATCACTCCCGACTGAGGAGGCAGGGAGAGAATCGACGAGAGCATAGCCTTGACAGTCGAAGGGAGCAAAGCCCATGGCCGTATGAGAGTGCAATGCCCTGAGAATAGGAGGGAGCCGAGTCCTGAGAATTAGAGAAAGAGGAGCCCTGAGAATCGAAGGGAGCGGAGCCTTGAGAATCAGAGGAAGTGGAGCCCTGAGAATCGGAGGGAACAAAGCCCTGAGAATTGGAGGGAGACGAACCCTGAGAATCGGAGGGAGCGAAGCCTTGAGAATCAGAGGGAGTTGAGCCCGGAGAATCGAAGGAAGCGGAGTCCTGAGAATCGAAGAGAGAAGAACCCTGAGAATTGAAGGGAGCAGAGCCCTGAGAATCAGAGGGAGCAAAGCCCTGAAAATCGAAGGGAGCGAAGCTATGAGAATCAGAGGGAGCCAAACCCTGAGAATCAATGGAAGCTGAACCATGAGAATCAGAGGGAGCAAAACCCTGAGAATCAGAGAGAGCCAAACCCTGAGAATCATAGGAAGCTAAGAACCGGAGGGAGCAGAGCCCTGAGAATCGAAGGGAGCCGAACCCTAAGAATCGGAGGAAGCGGAGCCCTCAGAATCGGAGGGAGCGAAGCCCTGAGAATCGGAGGGAGCCGAACCCTAAGAATCAAAGGGAGCTAAACCTTGAGAATCAAAGGGAGCGGAGCCCTAAGAATCAGAGGGAGCAAAACCTGTGTGTGAACGGGAGTGGAACCAATGGAGTCTCTGATCGGGGAGCTAGGCCCCTAGAATCTCTGATCAGGGAGTTGAACCTCGAGTCTCTGATCGGAGAGTTGTGCCCTAGTCTCTGATCGAGAAACTAAGTCCCTAGTCTCTAGTTAGGGAGCTAGACCTCTAGTCTCAGGTCGGGGAGTTGTGCCTCTAGTCTTTGATCGGGGAATCGTGCCCCTAGTATCTGGTTGGGGAGCTATGCCCCTAATCTCTAGTCGGGGAGTTGTGCTGCTAGTCTCTGGTCGAGAAGCTATGCTCCTAGTCTTTGATCAAGGAGATAGGTCCCTAGTCTCTAGTCAGGGAGCTGAGCCTCTAGTCTCAGGTCGGAGAGTTATGCCCCTAGTCTCTGATCGGGAAGATGTGCCCCTAGTATCTGGTCAGAGAGTTGTGCCCTAGTATCTGATTGGGGAGCTATGCCCCTAGTATCTAGTCTGGGAGTTGTGTCCCTAATCTTTGATCGGGAAGCTGAGACCCTAGTCTCTGATAGAGGAGCTAGGCTCCTAGTTCTTTATCAGGGAGCTAGGCTCCTAATCTCTATCCGGGAGTAGATAAGCTTGATCCCTCGACTCCCAAGTATCCGTGGAGTCGGGGAGAGAATACAATAGAAAACCAAACTGTCGACCGGCTGAGGATCAAGAGATAAGGATCTCGTCGAGACGAAAACACGTATGCTTCTAGCACAACAATCGTCTAAAAATGACGTCTAAGAAATTCAGTTTTCCTCCTGCGCGATGGTGGAAATATGTTTGGTGAGATCCTTCTAGGTCATGGTAGGGAATTTTCTGGTGTTATCCATCTCCACGTTTCAGATCAGGTGTGTGTGTTCCCACAGATAATGCCAAAATTGATCACGTCTGAAATCGATGAAGATGGACTACCGATGAGCTGGCGGGAATGTTGACCAAGTTGTCGTGACCCGAAGGAAGAGGAGGGTGAGCTGTCTTCTGGGTTGACTAAATCGTGGGACTTCAAGGAACAACTAGGCAACTAGGAATCCTCCAGTCAACGTTACCTGTAAATCTACTAAAAGACAAGAGAAGGAAAATGGAGCGTTAGACGGAGTCTGGGTTGCCCCGGCCTTCCACTCTGACGCTCAAGTCAGATCTCCGGCACTAACAAATATATAAAGAAGAACAGTAAATGCAATATGTAGATGGGAGTGGTAGCCTCTTTGTACCTTGGCCCACGGGGACAGGACTTTATATAGCACGGAGTGGGATGTGGGTCAGGGCATCTGAAAGGCGAAGCCGATCGGAGATGAGCAGGGTGTCCGGTCGGGGAGCTGAGCTCGAGAGTCGGGTGGATCGACAAAAGAGCTGGGCCGACGAGGACAACTGCATAGTTGTGAGCCTGATCGGCAGGGCTGATCGTAGAGCTAGAGTCGGGCCAGGGGACGAGACATAATAGCGGCTCTGAGGCCAAAACACGACAACGACTCTAAGGCCGAAACACGACAACGACTCTGAGGCCGAAACATGACAATGACTCATAGGCCGGAACATGACAGCGGCTCGAAGGTCGAAACAATACAACGGCTTGAAGGTCGGATCACAGCAGCGGCTCAAAGGACGAATGGCGGGGGAGGGAGACAGCGAAGTTGGCGACAACCAGAGAGGGGTGGAGTCGGCGTTAGCGCTAGGGATGCGAACGGAGAGGGAGAAGGGCCCTGGTGGTCGGCTGCGAACGCCAGAGAAGGGGTTGTGGCGACATGCTACTGCAACGGCAGGCTGCTACGACAGCGTGGCCGGTGACGAAGGTAGGTGATGCTGGGAGGCAACACTATGCGGGGAGACAGTGGCATTATGTGGCGTCGAGAGGCGGCGGCGTTGTGCGGTGCCGGCTGTGGACAACAGAGGCAGCGGCGATGGCGTCCGCTAGAGGAGGAGGCGGCTGCTAGAGGTAGCAGCTAGGATGCCTGTGAGTCGTGAGGTCACTGGAGGAGCTGGGGACCACGAGATCGGCGATGGAGGCCGCTAGAGGCGGAGGCGACCGCAGGGAGAGGGAGGAGTAGCGGTGGCTGCTCGCCATGACGAAGAAGCTCGCCGGAGATCGTGTGCTCGAGGTGGCTGCGGCGACGATGTCGGGCGCCCTCTTTTTCCTTCTCCTTCAAAGCCCTAAAAAACAAAAAGGATGAAAACCCCAAAATACCCTCCTATCCACGTGGCTCATCAATCATATTGAACACCACCCTAGTTTGATTATTCGAATGAAACCAGAATATCATAGCGTTCATATAATCAAATTAATATGAATTCATTTCTGTTTCATACCATATTAATCAAAACTATCGATAAAATCGAAACATCCAAAACATCTATAAATCATTTGTATAATCATAATAAATGTTGTTTTATATCATATATAAAAGCAAATATTAAAATGATGTAATCAAATTCGTAAGTGGCTCTGATATCATTGTTGAATTTCGCACCATAATAAATATGTAAAACGTAGTAGAAAGGAAACCCATCAGAGATCCATACGAATTCTAATTACACGTTTGAAATAGAAGGATTACCTTTGATGCACAAACCCTTTTGCGAATCTGGAGAGTAAGTCGAACCCAGCACGATCAACACGTCCGCGACTCTATGATATTCACATGAGCACATCGCCGCCGCTCGTCTCACGAATACAATTGGAGTCCTCCACCGTCGCTTGTCTCACGAGTCCGTATATCTTAATTTTATTCGATAAGATTATGTCTCGTGATTTAATTTTTTTATAAATCTAAAATAAATTGAGTCTTATTAGATAAGACTCCTTTCATATATACAAAATTAAAATATAGATTTAAAATTATGAGTTTATGATAAAAAAAAAATTATATTAATCATATCAGGATGGACTTTTAAAGTTGATACTAATAAAAATATGATCTGAGGTAAATCTAGTTGAATCGGTTGGACACGATTGTAACTTATGGGAGCCGGACTCAAATTGGCCGATCGATCAGATAGGATGAGATCGAGGTGGACCATACAAATAGTTGGATTTTTGTAATCCATATCATACTCATAATTATGGAAGTGACTTAAGAGACCTTTGGAGTTGCACCACCCCATCTTTTTCCATATCAGTAAAAAAAATATTATCGTACTAAAAAATTAATTAGGTGGGCTCTAGTGTGAAGCCAATTGACCTAATTTGACTCGTATAAATAAAGGACAAATGTTAGGGCACCCTAAAAATTATTTTATTTGCGTGAAATAGTTTTCAAAAGAATTATATAGTAATTCAATGTATATTTTAAAAAAAAATAAAAATGAACGCCTTAAATTAAGAAAAATATTAAATGAACATCCTTTTTCAATAAAAATCAAATGAGCATCTTTTACAGAGCTCAAAGAGTACTTATTCTAGCTTCCATTCCTCTTCAAGTCACTAATAAGCGAGTTATTGTGATAGTATCTATCGGCGGGTGAAGGAGCGATTGGGTCGGTGCTATTAAGAGAAGAAGGTGTTAGGGAGCCCAACGCAGATGCGTGCGTTGGACACGTTTCACAAACACATAGTGAAAGACAATTAATAATTCTAAATTATTAAAACACACATCACACGCGTTCAAGATACAATAGTTTCAGATATAACTGCAATATAAAATTTTACGAAAACTAAATTAAGCTATTTAATCTTGTGGATCAGTTGTCCTCGCCAGCCCAGCTCTTTAGTCGGTCCATCCGACTCTCGAGCTCAGCTCCCCGACCGGACGGCCTGCTCATCTCCGATCGGCTTCGCCGTTCGGACCCTTTGACTCACATCCCACTCCCTACTATATAAAGTCCTGTCCCTGCGGGCCAAGATACAGGGAGACTACCAATTCCATCTACATACTGTATTTATTTTTCTTCTTCATGTATTTGTTAGTGTCGCAGATCTGACTTGAGTGTTGAAGTGGAAAACCAGGGCAACTCGGACTCCGTCTAACACTCCATTTTTCTTCTCCTGTCTTTTAGCAGATTTGCAGGTAACGTTGATCGGAGGTTTCCTGATTATCTGGTTGTTTCTTGAAGTCCCGCGATTCAGTCAACCTAGAAGACAACTCACCCCACTCTTCCTTCGGGTCACGATGACTTGATCAATATTTCCGTCAGCTCATCGGTAGTCCATCTCCATCAATTTCAGACGGGATCAATTGATATTTATAATTTGTTACGAACAAATTGTAAGATATTAATTATTTTGTTTAATAATAATTGAAATTATGATTTAATTATAATAATAGAATAATCTATTTTGAACCGTTAATGACAATGCAATTATTATATTTAAGGAAAATATAACAGCAATTCAAAGGGTGCTAAGCATTATGTGTATAATATAATTATAATGACGAGGCAAATCCCAGCATATAATCCGTATCCTTTATCAGCACCAGCGTATAATCCGTGTCCTTTATCAGCATCAACATCATAAAAATATTTCCCATTTTCTAATAGCATTCTGTCACTCATTCCATACTTCTCATTCCGGTAATCCTGCTGACCTTTGGATTCTTTCTCCTCATTGCTCGATCTGTTCAAACCATTAATTTTCAGTAAATTTAGAGACTAAACTGATCAGGAAACAGTAAAAGAAAGATACAACATAGGAAGCTTATACTTGGTGGTGGGAGAGGGATGACTATGAGTGCTGAATTTTCCAGCTTTCTCGACTTGGATGGCCGACATCGCCTCAGGGACGACGACTGTGGATCGTTCCTACCAATCCATTCGGCCAATTTAACTAACTAAATTTGTTGGCTGATTCGGCTTGATAATTTTAAAATTATATAAAAAAAAGATGGAAAGCAATTAACTTCAAAAATTATTTTAAAAAATCATTTATAATAAAATGAAATTGATTTTTTAAAAAATAAAATAAAATTTAATTCTACATAAAATAAAGAAGATATTGTATGAGATGGTCAAAATATGGTCACATCACATGTGAGTCAAATGTGGGGAGTGATTTGGATCCCACCACCAAGCCAAACAAGTGGCGTTTTTACTGTGATGCAACCTTCTTTTTATTTTATTTTATTTTATTTTTTATAATTTTGTTTGATTCCTGTTATTTTGTTTGGCTCCTATTATTCTCTCGTTCGAGAGTTCACACTTCACATTAATGTTGATGTGAGACAATAAAGTCACTTTACATCTAGAAACATATTTCCCCCTTTTAACAATATTTAACTAAAATGAAATTCAGGGGATATATATATATATATATATATAACAAAAAAAAATTAATTTTTTTTTGTTTATGAAAATCATAGAAGGGGCATCTATTTTTGTTTTTTTTTTAAATTAAAAGAGTGTTTCATTCTGCTGCCTTTGTATACTTTATTTTTAAATATTTTTTTTTATTTTTGATACTATTATAACAGTTTTAAATTTATAACTGCTACAATATTAACACTTCAACTCTAATTAATATAAAAAAATTATATTACAACATAGATAATTAATTTTAATCAACACTAAAAAATTATAATGTAGCAACACTTCATCTTCGATTGATAATGATTAATATTATATAATAGCAGTATTTTGATTCTGATCCATACTAATAATATTGTATTTTAGCAATTATAATTCGTAATTCTTATAATATAGATACTTCATCTCTAATCAATAATTAATAAATATCATGTTGTAATAGTTATAAGATCATAACTATTACAACTATAAAGTTATCGCAGTTGATATAATTGTATAACAATTATGGATTGTGATTGTTATAATTGTATAATAATTATAATTTAGTAGTTACTACAATAACCTTAAAACTAAGGATAATTTCAAAAAAATAAAATCAACATAGATGAGATAGAACCTTTGATAATAAATAAAAAAATACTCTCGATAATTCTAATAAAAAAGAGCCTCCTTCTAATTTTGCTATTATATATATATATAAAATAAACTTGGTATATTTCTTAAGTTACCTTTTTTTTAATTTAGTATTATTTTAAAAAATAAACAATTACATATATGACAAGAAAATTTTATTAATCCTTCTTTTCCACATCCCTCAAAAGAATATATACATAAATATTTATAGGTACATAACTATCTTGAAACTCCCATGCTTTTAAGTTAATTTCATATGTATTCACATAAATTAGGAGGTTACGAGAGATGAAAGATTAGGAGTAACGAGCGAGTTTATGAGATATATATAAAGTTTTGATATCTTACATATCTTATCCTACACACTCCGTGCACACTAAACAAAAAATTTAAAAAATTTTGTGTGCTTAATACTATAACTCAACCCCTAAACACTAAAGACAAAGTTTCATTGGCACAATCGGTTGCTTAAAAAAATAAACAAAAAAAATGATCCAAGCATCTGGATAAATCCAGACTCCTGAATTCTGTGAGGGTCGTCCATGTCGCCCATGAAACGGGTGTGCAGACTATCATTTTCCTATATATATATAATTTTACAACATTCCCCCTTACATATCAATAATTAAAGATTTTGTCTTGTTAAAATATTACTAGGAAAAATCCAATGGAATAAAAATCTAGTGATAAAAAAGAGTACGTCATTCCGTGATCATATCATTATAAGTTTATCGAACAACATAATATGGTATAGTAAGAATTTACTCCCCTGTTTAAAATATTATTTGAGATCTCTAAACCGCCGTATTTTAATATCATGTACTAATTTCTCAAATATTATTATAGATAATGCTTTGATGAATAAATCTGTCAAATTATCGCTAGAATGAATTTGTTAAACCTCAATATCATTATCTTTTTTATGTATCATAAGTGAATAAGAATTTTAGCAAAATATGTTTAATTCTATTTCTTTTGATGTATCTTTTCTTTAATTGAATTATGCATGTTGCATTGTCTTCATATAATATTGTTGAATTTTTTTATTAATAGCTAAATCATATTTTTCCTTAATATATTATATTATTAATCTCAATCAAATATATTCTCGACTTATTTCATGTATTACGAGTATTTTTGAATAGTTTAATGATGTAATAATTATGATTTATTTGATAGATCGTTAAAATATAATTGTTCCGGTGTTGCTTTATCTTACTTGAATTTATAAGTCTTTTTAGTTTATTTTGTGGCTCGATCGTTCCTATTAATCCATTCGACCAATTTAACTAACAAAATTTGTTGGCTCATTCGGCTTGATAATTTTAAAATTATATAAAAAAAGATAGAAAACAATTAACTTCAAAAATTATTTTAAAAAATCATTTATAATAAAATGAAATTGATTTTTTTAAAAAATGATAATAATAAATTTTACATAAAAGAAAAGATATTGTATGAGATGGTCAAAATATGGTCACATCACATGTGAGTCAAATAGGGGGAGTGATTTGGATCTCACCACGAAGCCAAACAAGTGGCGTTTTTATGGTGATGCAATCTTCTTATTTTATTTTATTTTATTTTTTATAATTTTGTTTGGCTCCTATTATTCTCTCGTTCAAGAGTTCACACTTCACATGAATGTTGATGTGAGATAACAAAGTCACTTTACATCTAGAAACATATTTTAGAGATCTTTCCCCTTTTTAAACCATATTTAACTAAAACAAAAATTATAAGGGTTTTTTTTTATGAAAATCATAGAAGGGGCATCATTTTTTTTATTTTTTAAAAGAACGTTTCATTTTACTGCTTCTACGTTTTATTTTTCAAAATTATTTTTATTTTTAATATTATTATAACAATTTTAAATTTATAACTACTACGCCATTAACACTTTAATTCTGATTAATAAAAAAAATTATATTACAACATAAATACTTAAATTTTAATCAATATTAATAAATTATATTATAACAACATTTCATCTTCGGTCAATAATAATGAATATTATTTTATAATATTTTGATTCTTGTTAATACTAATAATATTGTATTTTAACAATTACAATTCATAATTTTTATAATATAAATACTTCATATTTGATCAATATTAATTAATCAATAAATATTATATTACAATAATTATAAGATCATAATTATTATAATTATATAGTTATAATAACTATAGAATTATAGTTGATATAAGTTTATAATAATTATGAATCGTAATTATTATAATTATATTATAATTATGATATGATAGTTACTATAATAATATTAAAAATAAGAATAATTTTAAAAAATAAAATTTACATAGATGAGAAAATAAAAAAAACTCAATCATTCTAATAAAAAAGAGCCTCTTTTTAATTTTGCTCATATATATAGAAACTTGGTATATTTCTTAAATTACCGTTTTTATTTATTATTTATTATTATATTTTACTTGAGCATAATTATATTTATTTCAAGATAAATAATTAACGGGTAGGAGGAGTTTTTCCACCAACTAAATATTTTGTTTTTTTTGTGTGTAATTTAAATATTTAATTTTTTAAATTAATTAATTTAAAAATAATTAATTCAATCTTATAAAAAAAATTCATCGATAAATTAAATACCTATTGTGGCAAAAGGCGAAACGCTCGCCCCATAAATTAAATACTTATTGCTTGTATACAAAGTTGATAATGAAATGAACACACGTTTATAAAATTCCTTTTTGAAATTAAAGTGAGAATAATTTTCTAGTATTTGATTGTGCCAATTAAATCTATATTCTTTCCTTACTAACTTTTCGCAATAATGTTCGATGATCGAATATTGATAAATACAAACCTTTTTAAGTAATATTTTAATATCAAGCGAGTGTGTAGTTTAAGTTGTTTTTGAAATGGTTTCAGTAATTACATATTAAATAATTTCTATTATTTATTATATATTAAAAAATATATAGAATAGTACTAGTTCCTTCTACTCGAAAGAATGAATATTTGTTAGAATATTTGTTTTTTTTCCTTTAATTCAAGCAAACTCCTAAGTCTTCTCGAATCGAGTCAAGTTGGTTTAGTCGAATCATATAATTTGAAGGATAACATTAGATTCCGAATTCCACTATTCATTTTTTAAAAATAATTATTTTTATTACTAATTTTATCATGATTTGTAAGATAATTAAGATTAATGTTGTCTAAGATGCTTTTCATGTAATTTAATTAGGATTAATTAAGTAATATCGAATTTGAAACGATCGATCAAGTTCATAAAATTTTTTTTATTGATCCGAATAAATTGAAAAGTATTAATGGAGGTTCATTCAGATTATTAATATTTTTAAATTTATTTTTTATTTGAAGATTTTTTTTTATAATATGTTATAATTGAGATTTAATTTTTAAAATTTTTAATTATTTATGGGAGACACTCAGATAATCTAATGAGCAGTAATTATAGTTAATTTCATCTTAAATAATAATTTTCTTCTAGAAACTAGATAATAAAATAACAGATAAGGTCAAAATAGATAGACCCGAGGCGTTGACCCCAACTTTTAACAGCCGCCAAGTTTGAACGTTTGGCACCTGTCTGGGACCGGTCCAATGTCCGGTTCAGAAAAGAGTAAATATTCAAATTGGCCCTTTGATTTCTAAAAATTTCAAGTTTGGAGTCTCCATTTTCAAAATTGTATTCCAATAAATATATATATATAGGAATACTCATCTTTGTGTGCACCTCTATGTCCATAATGTATAATTTTTAAAATAATTTTTTAAATTTATTTAGATGAAATATTATAACATAAATTTTAAAGACTAAATCAAATTTATAACCTTTTGTTCTAAAATTTTTTTAAAAAAATTATACTTAGTGCATATAGGATGTACACGACGAGGTAAGTAGGATAATATATATATATAATCTAAATATTTTTTATCGAATAAATTAAAACTATAGTTTATATACAATATTCATTCATATTAAGATTTGAACTTTGACTTTCTAATTTGTTCACGATTATCATTTTTATTTATTTATTTTGATAATTTAAGTATTTAATTATTTGAATCGATTAATTTTAGAGATGATTGATTTAGTCCTATAAAAATTTCTACGAAATCATTTTTATTTATTAGGTCAATGAAAAATTATTGTTAACGAAGGTATTTAGTTGGCTAATGAAAAATATTATCTTTTTTCTTAAGGGGAAGTGGAAGTCGTTTGCTATACTCCTTTGCTCTACACTCCACTACGAGCCTCCTAATCCACGCACACTTGTTCTACATTCATTGTTCCCACTTCCTCCATTACTTCTTCGCCATCTTCACTATCGTAATAGACATTTACACGTATTATAACAACAATGACTTCCACTTCGAGAACTCCCGTATCATCTTTGTCAAGCTTCATCACTTTCACCATGTTGCCCTTCAACTCACACTTGCTTTTTGACCCTCTTTTGCTTCCACTATCACATCTTCTAGATCGCTACACTTTAGCACTATCAAAAACTAAATTGCCATCCTCAAGTGGCTTTACTCAAACAATCTTCGAATAGCCAAATTGGATGACCTTATGTAGGTTTTCATCTTCTATGATTCTCGATTCCACCAAGGGCGACACTAGACGACTTGGTGATGAATCCTTCTAGGTTGGTTGGCCTTCTTGTTAGAGGTGGCCTATCGCCGCCTCATGAATCATCCAATCTTGTTCAAGTAACAATTAAATCGTCATCCCACTCTAACTTAGTGCTCATAGAAGGAAGTGTTGGTGCAGTTTGCACTAAAAGTAACCCTAAGATTTTGATGTATGACAACAGGTTAAAGTTAGAGCGTTATTATTTAACAAGTTAAGTTAAGTGTGCATGATTAACTAACTTGACGGATCTAGAGGGCCAGACACCAGACAAAAGTCCAGATATGCGATTCTGGCAGGAAGTCCAGCTGTGTCAGAGAGGACCATACAGTTGGCGTGAAGTCCAGTCGGGTCAGGGAGGACCAGACGATTGGCTGAAGTCCGGATGTGGAATTCCG
>JBBUKS010000065.1:9002837-9015097 GCA_038050645.1 Hedychium gardnerianum
CTTGGTGTCTGGTCCTCTTAATCCGGACACAAGATCCCTACTTCCTTGTTTGAGGTCAATATTCTACTCACATGGCTCGATTAGACCATAGCTCTTGTGCACAGTTAGCAGTTAAACCTTCTAGCAATCCAGGCTCTGATACCAATTGTTAGGACTAAAGGAATTTAGATATCTCCATAATGGTATGATATTATTCACTTTGGGCCTAGGCCTTCATGGTTTTGCTCTTGGGCTCTACCCAAAAGGTATCATACCAATGGAAATATTTTTTTCCTTATAAGTCCATGATCTTTCCCATGTATTTTCAATGTGAGACTTTGTTTGCAACCTTGCAACCCCAACACAATCAAACCACCTACTAGGTATAATTTTGAGGACTTGGTTTCTTATGCACTTATCACCAGTAGTGAAGATCCTACTAGTTTTCAGGAGACAGTACACGGCTCAGAGAAAGACAAGTGGATGAGTGTTATGGCGAAGGAGATAGAGTCTTTGCATAAGAACCAAACTTAGGATTGGTGGAACTTTTTGAAGGGAAGAGGGCTATAGGATTCAAGTGAGTATTCAAGAAGAAAGAAGTCATCTCAAAAAAGGAGGAGGAGTTCAAGGTTCGGTTAGTAGCAAAGGGTTACTCACAGAGGAAGGGGATTGACTATGATGAGATATTTTCTCGGGTGGTCAGACATATATCTATTAGGGCAGTGTTGGCTTTGGTAGCGCATGATGATTTGCAATTAGAGCAAATGGATGTAAAGACATCATTTCTTCATGGTGATTTGGAGGAGTAGATTTTTATGTCACAACCAGAAGGATTTAGTCAGCCCAGGGCAGGAGCACTTGGTTTGTAAATTGAAAAAGTTACTTTATGGGCTAAAGCAATCTCCAAGATAGTGGTATAAGCATTTTCACTCCTGCATGATTCAGAACGGGTACAGAATATGTGAGTATGACTGCTGCACTTATGTGAGGAGCCTTGACAACGATTCACTTATCTTCTTTCTACTTATGTGGGTGATATGTTGATTGCTGCAAGGAGTATGAAGGAGGTCGATAAGTTAAAGAATTTACTGAGCAAGGAATTTTACATGAAGGATTTGGGCACGACTAAGAAGATTTTTGGGATGAAGATACATAGAGACAGAGTCTCTGGGAGATTGTGGCTATCTCAGCGGAGTTACGTTGAGAAGGTGTTAGACAAATTCAACATGGGTAATGCGAAGTCTGTAAGTACACCTCTGGCTCTTCATTTTAAATTATTTCTTGCATAGTGCCTAAGGACGGATGAAGAGATCCAAGACATGTCAAAGGTTCCCTATGTCAATGTAGTTGGTTGTCTGATATATATCATTGTTTGCACAAGATCTAATTTGGCACAAACTATTAGTATGGTGAGCAAGTTTCTTTCAAATCATGGTCGACAACATTGGGATGTGGTTAAGTGGATTTTCAGATACTTGAGTAATACTACAGATTATGACATTGAGTTCAACAGACAATAGGATAATCCTTCAATTATAAGATATGTGGATGCAAACTATATAGGGAATATGGATGACAGAAAGTCTACCACATGTTGTGCGTTTACTATGGCGGGAGGACCTATTTGTTGGAAGTTCATGATTCAACCTATAGTTGCATTTTCTACTACTGAGTCAAAGTACATGGTAGTAGCTGAAGCAGCAAAGGAACCACTGTGGCTTACAAGGTTAATCAAAGAACTAGGTGTTCAACAAGGTGAAGTTGTATTGTGATAGCCAGAGTGTTATCTATTTGGTTAAAAATTAGGTGTATCATGCGAGTACCAAACATATTGATATAAGATTTCACAAGATCGGCGAGCTGATTTCTTTCAAAGAAATACTACTTGAGAAGGTCCACACTTCTAAAAATGTTGCAGATATGTTGATGAAGTTAGTTACTACAAAGAAGTTGATGCAAGAGGATATAAAGATTTTTATTATTAATATTGGTAATTTTATAATTTTCAAAAAAAATAGTATTTAGGGTATTTTGGTCTTTAGGATATTTTTGGTAATTTTCATCTTTTATATTTTTAGATTTTGAGTCCGTTTAGAATTATTAGGATTTGAGTTTATTAGGATTTTTTCTTTTATATTAAAATTTTTCCTTTCTATATATTAGGATTACTATTTTCTGTAAAGATTTTTCCTTTCTTGCGCGTCTTAGGGATTTGGGTCTATATAAGAGTCATGTTTAGTTTTTTTAAAGATGAACCTTTATGATGGAATAAAGTTTTCTTTGTCGATAAAACCTAGAGGACGGTGGTTCCTCTTTGTTATTTTTTCAATTTCTCTTCTTGTCTTCTCCATAAATCCTCCATCTTTTTAGCTCGTAGGATAATCGCTATCCAGTCGACGTCAGTTGGTATCAGAGCCCTTTGGATCTCATGAATGGTCGTCGTGATCGAGGATGTGAGAGGCAGGTTCCGACTGAGGAAACTTCGAACCGTGAATGTAGCATCCAAGACGAGATGCTTGAAGATCGTGTTGTTCATGGTCGCGGTCGCAATAGACAGGATTCGATTAAGGAAGCCGAGCATCATGGTCGTAGCGTTCAGAATATGATGAAGATTGAGGATTTGCATAGGCAAGTCGTAGAATTATCCCAACATCTAGCGGTGGCGCAAGATCTTAAAGATCATAAGTTCTCTTATTCTAATTCTGGTTCCACTTTCAAAAATCCATATCATAGTCGCGCTCAGTTTCAAGAAAGTCGTAGTTGAGAGGAACAATATGGAGATATTGGGTTTCTAGTTGATCTTCTCGAGTTTTGTGGTACGTCATAGACTGAGAGACTCGTTGATAGGCTTAATAAAGTGGAGAAGATTTTTTATTATGAGGAAGTATCTAATCGTGTGAAAGTAAAATTGGTTGCCTTCAAACTCAGAGACCTAGCATTGGCGTGGTGGGAGTACTTGCGACGCTCAAGAGACCGACAAGGCAAGGCCAAGATCAAAGATTCAGAGAAGATGAAAAAGAAGATGAAGGATCACTTTCTTCCTTTTGGGTACACTCAAACTTTGTTCTAGGGATGATTAGATTTTTCCATGGAGGATAATAGCTTCGACAGCCGAGGTGACCTGGACGGATTCGAAGATGATTTAGAGGAAGAAAGTGACCCGGTAGGAAGCCTTGAGGTGGCTAAGAAGCCTCTGGATACTAGTGTTGAAGCTGGAAAAAAATCGTGTTGTTCATATCAATTAAATTTCTGACAATGCAACATCATGCAATGTCGTTGAAGATTTGAAGAGTATCTACCCCAAAGCTAATTCTCTTGATCCATCAATTGCTGGAGAAAATGGTGAGGCAATACTTGTTTTGGATGAAGAAGAGGAATTCGTTGATTTTGCCGCTCAGATGCCTCCTGCTGATGGCATCATGGGGGTTTATGAGGTAGAGGAAGATGAACAAGAGGAAGGTTTTGTTTCTGATGTCCCTACTAGGGTGGCAATCATAGAAAGATCAAAAACATCCAAACAGATTATACAAGACATGGACAAAGATTTTTCCAATAGGAATGGTAGCTCGGAATTCATGCATGATGGGGATGGGGAAATTGTTGTTGAATCTAATGATGAGGTAGATGAAATTGTCGATGAAGTTGGTGTCTTTCCAAACAACCTCAACAGTAAATCTACAGTTGGTGCATGTCACCAGATAGTTCAGCAAACTCGTCAAAGCTTACATTTTCAACTTTTTGGACCTGTTGCGTATGATAATCCTCATGAACTTAGTTCTATAATTAAATATTTATCATCTGAAAGTAGCAACCCTTTGGAAGAGAGATCTCCATCATTTTCTCTGCATGTTACACAGAAGTTGCTCCCTTTGCATTCAACATTGGAAGCCACAAAATATGCACAAGCACTAGAATGTAGTGAAGAAAATGCAACCGGCCTAACAAGTGGCATCATGCTCGTGGTCCTAACGAGCATGACAACCAAGCTTGACAGTAAAGATGTCGTTGCCATTGTACTAATCAAGAGCGATTACAACGTGAAAAGAAATTGGATGGGAGATGCATGTATTCCAATTCAATATACTTGGGAAGGCTTGAATTGTACCAACCGAGAGGAGTCAACAAGGATCGTTGGCATAAATTTGACGTCCAGTGAATTAACTTGCTTCATATCATCTTCTTTTGCATTGTTTACAACGAGGGAACCTTCAAAAAACAAAGAGAGGAGGTCGAAAAGCAACAAAGATGGTGAAAGGGTATTGCCAAATGGGAGAAGTTGGAGAACAGAGATGCTCCTTTTGTGTTACTCTTCAAAGATATCATTTGAAGCTAGTTTCTTTCTGAAACTTCAGGATTCTTCTTCTGGGAAGTTCTATAATTTCAGGTTTCGATCTCCACCTCTTCCATATTTGTTGTCATCACTTTTGCAATCTAGAACACACCCAAAGTTATCTATTGAGCAGAGTGGTGAAAATGATGATTCAAAATTGATTTGGATGATTTATTGGATGCAAATGATCATAAGATTGAAGCTAATGAAGCAATCAACTTGGTTGAAATATAGTCTGCTGAACGAATTGATGTGTGCGAAATTGATTTTCAACTTCTCAAGTTTGAAAATACAATTGCATCTGGATCGATGAGGATTCCAAAAGTCCTACAGCTGCCAGTAGATTTCACCGAGTTGATATTAGATGATCTTCCTCTTGAACTACCACCTGATATTATTTTAAACACGAGGACGAGTTTTTTTCAACCTGGAGCGACTGATGCAGGAGGATCTATAGATTTTTATTATTATTATTGATAATTTTATAATTTTCAAAACAAATTGGTATTTAGGGTATTTTTGGTAATTTTCATCTTTTGTATTTTTGTATTTTGAATCCGTTTAAAATTATTTGGATTTGAGTCTATTAGGATTTTTTTTCTTTTATATTAAGATTTATTCTTTCTATATATTAGGATTATTCTTTTCTGTAAAGAGTTTTTTTCTTATGCGTCTTAGGGATTTGAGTCTATATAAAAGTCATGTTTAGTTGTTTAAAGATAAACCTTTATGATGGAATAAAGTTTCCTTTGTTGGTAAAACCTAGAGGACAGAGGTTCCTCTTTGTTATTTTTTTAGTTTTTCTTCTTGTCTTCTCCACAAATCCTCCATCTTTTCATCCTGTAGGATAATCACTATCCTGCCCGACGTTATAAGTTCAAGCATTGCATGAACTTTATCCATTTCTCTAGTTGCTAAATGGAGGCAACTCAGACTCGGTGTACCAGGTGGAGTTCTTCTCATATGCTCCTGGTTCTCCTAAGGGGTGGATACTCGTCAAGGTGGAGATTATTGAAGATGACTCGTATTTGGCTGACACGGGCTATGACCGTGCCAAGAGGCACGGCCAGGTCGTGTTAGCCGCTGAGGGCATGACCATGCTAGGAGGCATGACCAAGATGTTTCAGTCACTGAGGGAACAGGCACGACTAGGCCGTGTTAGTTGCTGAGGGAACCGACATGGCTGAGCCACCAAGAATGACCTAGCCATGTCCGGGTCTGAGGAAACGGGCATGTCCAAGCCGTGCCCCATGCGAAAGGCGTCAAGAGTTGTGGGATTTTAGGTTTACTTGGTATTTTTATCCAAAATACCATGTATGGCTTGGGTTGTATAAATAAGATCATTATAACTATAAACCTAATTCTAATTGAGAGTTCTTAGCCGTTTTGTGGAGTAGGCACATCGTCGAACCACGGTCATTCTTTGTTATCTTCTCTCATCTCTCGATTCCTCTTCTTCTTCACCTTTCTTCTTTTGTGGTTTTCTTTGCTATTATTGTGGTGCAATATCAACAAAAGTCTTTTCCAAGTGGGCAATCATGGAAAGCTTCAGAATGCCTTGAGTTAATTCATGTTGATTTATATATACCTATGAGAACTACATCACTTAGCAAGAGTGAATATTTGTATTTGTTTACAGATGATTTTATCGAAAGAGTTGAGTTTATTTTCTAACAGACAAGTCAGAGACTTTTGAAAAATTTTGAATATTCAAGGCACATATGAAAAATCAGAAGGGTGCCTTAATAAAGACTCTTTGTATGGATTGAGAAGGTGAGTTCTTATCTAAAGAATTTAATAAATTCTGTGAAGAACATGGTATCCACAAGGAGTTGACAATACCTTATACATTGGAGCAAAATAATGTAGACAAATGAAAAAATCGAATGGTTATGGAAATAGTTACAAGTTTGCTGAATATTAGAGGACTTACAAATCTTTTTTGGACCGAAGCATTTACCTGCTTAATATTTCTCTAACAAGGGAGGTCTTGAATCAAACACCATATGAAGCATGGCGATGTAGAAAACCATCGGTAAACCACTTGAGTATTTTTGGTTGTATTGCATATCTTTGATTAATTCTCAATTTCATCATAAACTTGAGAAGAAATCTAAATAATGCATTTTTTATATTGTAATCAATCAAAAGCATATCAATTGTATAATCCTCTTACAGGTAAATTTATTATAAGGAGAGATGTAGATTTTGATGAAAATTTGATTTGTAATTGGAATACACAAGGTGAAGAGACTCAAGTTCCTATCCTAAGGGAGAACGGAACTCCAACAACTAAAGGTGTTGAATCATCTCCTTTGGTGTCACCAGCTTCCTCGCCATCATATTCAAGTAGCAGTTCATCTTCTTTACAAGAATCTTCTGATGAAACACCTCTAGCAAAGGTCGGATCTTTGAGAGAAATTTATGAATCAGGTTAATTTGCTCTCTTTGTTATAGATCCTACAACCTTTGAAGAAGCAGTAACAAAGGAAGAATGGCGAAATGCAATGAAAGAATAGCTAATGACAATTAATAAAAATGAAACATGGGAGATGGTGGATTTACCTAAGGGCAAGAATATAATTGGTCTCAAGTGGGTGTTCAAAATAAAATATCATGTTGATGAAACTATTTAGAAATATAAGGCTCGGCTTGTGGCAAAAGCGTATTCGCAACAGCAAGGTATTGATTTCGAAGAAATTTTTTCTCTGGTTGCTAGATTTGAAACTGTGAGAATTATCTCATTAGCTGCACAATTACATTAGCTTGTTTATCAATTTGATGTCAAATCTACATTTCTGAATAGAAACTTGCAAGAAGAAGTCTATGTAGCTTAACCTGAAGGTTTTATAATTGAAGGCAAAGAATCGAAGGTGAACAAATTGAGAAAGATACTCTATGTGTTAAAACAAGCCCCATGAGCATGGTATAGCAAGATTGATGGTTATTTTTGACAAAATGATTTCTTGAGAAGCAAAAACGAACCCACTCTTTATGTGAAGAAACAAGGTAGAGATGATTATATTATTGTGTGCCTTTATGTCGATGATATAATATATATGAGCTCTTTTGATTCTCTTCTAGCCGATTTTAAATCTAATATGATGAAGAAATTTGAGATGTCAGATATGGGATTGTTGCATTTATTTTCTTGGTCTTAAAGTGAAGCAAGGAGTTGATGGGATTTTATCCCACAAAAAAAATATGCAACAAAACTTCTTAAAAGATTTAGCTTACTCAATTGAAATCCAACTACTATGCCTATGAATATAAATGAGAAGCTGCAATTGGAAGATGGTTCATAGAAGGCTAATGCAAAAAAATTCAGAAGCTTGGTTGGAGGTTTAATTTATTTAACTCATACTAGACCAGATATTGTTTTCTCTATTGGTGTAATTTTCAAGTTTGTGCAAAATCCTACGAAGCATTATCTTGGAGAAGCTAAAAGGATTTTACGCTAGGTTGCTAGAACCGTGGATTATGGAATTTATTATACTAAAGTTTTAAAATTTGATCTCTGCGGGTTCACTGATGGTGAATGGGCAAGTTCAGTGGATGATAGAAAGAGCATCTCAACTAGTGTTTTCAATCTTGGGTCAGGAGTAATTTCATGGAGTTCAAAGAAGCAAGCTACTACAACACTATCTTCTTCAGAAGCAGAATATGTAGCAGCAACTTTAGCGGCATGCCAAGCAATTTTGATTAGAAGAGTACTTACAGATCTTCACCAATAACAAAAAGATGCAACGACTACTATTTTTTGTGATAACAAGGCGACGATTGCAATGACAAAAAATCCAACTTTTCATGGGAGGACTAAGCATATTGATATTCGTCTACACTTTATTTGAGACTTAGTTGCAAATAAAGAAATTGAGTTGAACTATTGCAGCACTCATGAACAAGTGGCGGATATTTTGATAAAGTTAATTCCAAGGGATAAATTTATTTATTTCAGATCACATCTTGGTGTTTGTAATTTTGAATCAAGGGGAGTGTTTATAAATGATCTAAAATTAGTTATGGAGTTAGTGGGTTGATGAGGTGACAATTAGTGGTTACAGTGGTGGTTATTGGTAAAAGAAAAATGGTCTTTGTTCAATGTATTTGGTAGTAGTAGAGTTATTGGAATCTAATTGTGAAGTTAGCGACTTAATTGGGTTGTGTAATTAGCCTATAAATAGCTATGTATTGATGAATGAAACATTGAAAATTATTGTGATCCACGTGTCTTTTCTTGACCTCCTATTCTCCTCCTCCCTTTTTTATTAACACACGATGTCGGGGGCTGATCAGAAGATGATCGGGAAGGAAAGGACGGCAGGCTCCAAGCAAGCAACTCGGAGAGCACGTCGATTGTGGCCTTGGTGTTCTCGATCATCCAATCAACCGCCTTGATGGGTTGTTGTAGACAAGGTGGTCCTGCACGTGATAGAACTGGATGGTTGTGTGGGCGGAGAGGTGCACACGGTGGTCGCAAGGGCCCTTTGTGGTGCACACCTTGCTGTAGCGATCCTTTCATCTAGTGGAGCGCACAATATGGCCCCCATGCAACTCCACAATTTCCCCCACCGCAGCACCCTTCGCCTTGCTTCTGTACCTCGACCATGTCTGCGACAGCCGTGGCCGCTAGTGGTAGAGGAAGGATAGATGGCCATAACCGACGGCATCACCCTCCCCCATCCGCTCATGAAGGAGCGCATACTCGGAGGAGGAAGTTGTGGCAGCAGCTAATGAAGAAGACAACCCAAAGAAAGAAGAGCCTTGTTTATTGAAGTGGAATTGGTGGAGTCGAAAGCTGCCAAGTGACCTAGTTGCTTCTTCTACTTCTTTCTGAAGTTCTTGTTGCTCTCACAAATCTCCTATTTCGCTTTCTTTTGTGTTTATAGGAATTTGAAGATAGAGAGTTCTTCTCGGATCTAGATCCTTCTCCTCCTTCCCACCTCCCTCTTCCAATTTCTTATATATATCTTACATTGTACAGTTAGCGTGTAACTTCCAATTTGAGACTTAGTTACACATGTGTTTGTTGCCTAATTAGAGTGTAACTTCCTCTCTCGCTACAAAACCGGTGTCATGTGATGGTGGTGGTGATACTTGGACTCGTCTTGCTCCTCTTGCTTCCAAATTCTTTAGCCATCCAAGGCACATACTTCCATCACCAAAAACCACCACCTCAACTCTAAAACCTTAAGCCACCACCATCCACTTTGGCAATTTACTGAACCTTGAACCTCCTTGATAAACTTTCAGAATACCCAAATCACATAGATAAGTTTGGAAATGACAAAATCACGTACCTATTTCTCTTTTTACCCCCACATCCCTGTCGCGTGTTTGCCCAAATCAAAGTCCCGATCCAAACCACTATTATTTAATTCTTGTAAAATATAATCTCACGATCATTCTCCTTCATCACCATCCCAACGAGTTTCCTCCATTGTTGTCCGCCCGGAGGAGCACCGACGATGGTTGTCCATTGTTGTTCCCTTCACCTCCTCCCAGTGACTCAAAGAGACACGACAAGTCAGCGCACGATAGTTTGAGATCAAGGTTAGAGCTTTGGATCGATTCGTGGTAGCCTCTAGGAATCTGTGGTGTTTCCTATCAAGATTTGGTGAATGTAGTGTGTAGTTAGTTTTGGATGTAAATGACTTATCATTAGTATTACATATATAAATTTGACTCAAATGATTGTTAGATGAATAAAATTTTTCTATTAGCACTTTAAATTGTATTTTGTAAAAAAAAATCTATTCTAAATGGTGGATGTATTGTGATAATGTATAAATTTGGAATTCATATTATATATTCTAAATAAATATTAGTGACAATTTTTAATATCTTTATAAATTATTATAAGTGACATTTATTAATATCATAATAAATTATTTAAGATGACATTTTAAAATGATCTTATAAATTTCATTACTGACAACTTTTACTGTCCTTATAAAAAAAAGTATAAGACACTTATAAATGTCAAAATAAATGAGTTTATGTGATATTTAAATTTGTCCTTATTATGATAATAACAAGGCATACATAAATGTCCTTAAAATATGATTTTTTTTGATATTTTTATATTGTCGTTATATCCCTATATTGTGACATTTTTGAAGTTAGCATTGATATTGTATAACGACATCATTAAATGTTAGGAATGCAAGAGGGTCTAAGACGACATCACTTTATAGGGCATTTTTCGATAATGTCACTAAAACTTAAGTGTCATCAAAAATATACTATAAGGGCATTTTGCATGCCCTTAAAGAACATAATTCTTATAGTGGCGGCATTTTGAGATCAAGGTTGGAGCTTTGGATTGATTCATGGTAGGCTCTAGGAATCAATGGTGTTTCTGATCAAAATTTGGAAGAAAGCGAGCGACGTGGAAGCCGTGGCGAGCTACGTCAAGAACACTGAGCTGCGGCTCGATTTATTGGGCTCTAACGCATCAAAGAAGTTGGTCATGAGGTGTGGAAAATGAGTGCTTACGGAGGCTAAGGTTGACTTTTGCAATTCTTCATCGGAGGGAAACTCCGGTCGCAGGAGTGTTGGTGCATCCCGATGGCGAAGTAAGTTTTTTATTTCAGATCAAAGATGCGAACTTTATGTGTTTTAGGGGTGGTTCTATTTTTCTGACTGGTAGTGGTTTGATGAAATGTCGGGGGCAATTGGTTGGATGTTCGTTGATCCTAACATATAGAAAGAACACCTTCCAAGAGAGAAAGACGGAGGCGGAGGCGGACGTCGTCGGATTGTTTGTGAATGTTAGTATGGACGAGGATCCTTACTTGAGGAAGATTGACCTCAAGGTTTACAAGGAGCTCAGGGAGGCCTTGGACATCATGTTCAAATGTTTTTCCCTAGGTAAGCAAGAATGACTTAATTGCTACCTGATGTGTGCATTTCATATAAGATTTTTATCATAGTTTGGCACATATTTTATCTCATTTTTGTGCATATATCACATATTTTTATTTATTCGTGCTTCATTTTATTACTTTCTAGTTCGAAGAGCTACTTTTATTTGTTTCTCATTGACAAGGCACAAAAAAGAGCAAAAACGAAGTTTAAAGACATGTTCCAGAGTTCATTCCAGCTACCACGACCGAGGTCGTGTCAGATTCCTAAGTCTTCTCAGTGCTCACCATGGGCCTCCTGTGCCAACTAGTACGGGTCATGTCCCATTTTCAGATGTATTCAGTGGGTGTCATGGGCCACCCGTGTCAACCGGCACGAGCCATGGCCAAGGTTGTGGCTCTCCCAGAGTGGTCATGCCGATTTGGCACGACCGTGCCACAGGATGAAAGCCCCCACGGCCTGGCCATGCCAATTTGGCACAATCATAGCCAATTTTTAGCTAGAAACAGTGCCCGCCATGGCTTGGCCGTGGCAGCGGGCATGGCCTCGTGTCAGCCTTTGGTTCACAATGTAGACCAATCTTAAAACGGTCATAACTTTCAATTTGGTTGGATTTTTAGACCTGTGAAATTGAAGATAATTTCAATCTATACAAGTTTGGTTTAGATTCCAACTCAAGAAAATGAGGTCTAATGGATAAAAAATTGATTTTGGCGGAGCCTAACAAATCTGACAGATCTAAACAGTTTGAGGAAGGTATAAAAGGGTCAAGGAAACCCTTGTTTAAGGGATCTTGGACCAGAGGGCTCCTCCCCCTTCCTTGGGAGAGGGTTTTCTCCTTCTAGGGGAAATGCTAGAGCATTCATCTTCACCCATCAAGACGATCCGTCCACCTCCAGAGCAAGGAAATTCTTCCAAAGATATCGATATTGATATCGCATTGATAAGCATTCTCTTCTCTCTTTTCTATGTATTGAGTTGTAGAATGTTATTCTTCATATCTTTTAGTTGTTTCTTCATTGCTATGGAGTAGTCCTCTGAATTCTAGGATGTAGGAAGTAATTGTGATGTGAAATTGATGTAT
>JBBUKS010000065.1:9043215-9073350 GCA_038050645.1 Hedychium gardnerianum
TAAATTAAAAATAATAATTTTAATAAATTAAATCTTTACAAATATATATAATAAAATTAAAATATACTACTAAATACGCTTAATTTAAATTTATAATAAATAATTAATATTCCTATAAGTAAAGACAAAAAAAATAATTACAAATTAATTATATTATATTTTATTAATTATATAATAAAATAATAAAATTAAAAAAATAAAAATCTTCTCCACGTCAAATATGATGTAATGAATAGTGCAACATCAAAGATGATATTATACTATTTTCATATTATTTTTTGTGTGAAAATTTGGTATATGAATTGGAGAGTTTTAGTATTATTTTTATAATAAATATGATATTTTGATGTATAAATTAGAGATGCTCTTATGGTTAGGTAAATAGGTATCTTTCAAACAAGCGACAAAGAGATGACATCGATGGAAGGTATCATGGCCATATATATTCTTAGCATTTATCTAGTAAGTTTCATTTATATAAGCAATTTATGATTTAAGTGATGAAAAACTCCAACATCGTTTTATATAAGTATAATACGAGAAAGTATTAAGAGAAGGAATCTAGTAAATTTGAATAATGATTATATTTTTTTAGGTATTTACATGTTAGTGTAGTGTGCATGAGCAATTTTTGTTTCCAAATTACAATCTAAATGGTACAATAAGATTGAATTTTATCAAATATTTTTTATTTTATAGGACGAATGTGGTGTCATTGTCGGATGGTTTACTTACCCATGTCGTATATATATGGAAAAAGATTTACTGAGCCAATTACACCAATAATTTTATCATTGAGAAATGAATTATTTCTTCATCCATATGATCAAATAGATTGGAATCGGGCTCGTAACGAATGTGCAAAGGTGCGTAATACTTTTACTCCTTATTATTCTTCAAATTTAGATTGATTTATTAAATTGTCTATAGTGTATCTAAATATGTCTCGTACTCGCTTTATTTGAGAGGATGGTTGAAAGTTTTCTGTCTAGAAAATTTTCTGTTGATGAATTATTTATTTTGTTCCTTATTTATTTGTTACAATAATAATCGAGCATTATCCTACTATGTAAAATCGGTTATATAAATTTTTTAAAATCATTGAATTCTAACTCTTATTATATCATCATTTATATTTAAATAAATTTTATTTTATTTTATTATTATTAACTAAAATTTTTTAATTTTCTTTTTTTTATTTAATATGTATATTTATTATTATTTCACATCCCCTCTTTCCTTTCCTTTCCTTTCCTTCGCGTCTTTCGTCACGTCCTCAACCACGCGAGCCGCCGATGGCTCTGCACAACCGGCCCAGCACGGCCTCTCGCACTGGTCGCTGGCAGTTGAGTCGGATCGGAGAGGAGCTGGAAGTCTGAGACGAGCCGATGGTTCTCGGGAGGCGGTAGTCCATGCGGCGGACAACCAGCATGACCGAGTTCTCCGTCGACTTCGTTGTCTCCGACGCCGAGGTCACACAGACGCATCCCGAGCAGGATAATCTCGAAGGACTCCGCGACTGCCGGCGCCGCGGATTGGATGGAGGCGAGCTACCAGGGGAGCGCTAACCTGGCACCGTCGCCGTGGGGAATGGGGCGCCGCAGGAGTTCCCGCACGACCGCTCGCAAGCGCGAGCTGCCCGCCCCTTGCGCTGACGACCTCTGTTTCTCTTCCTTTTCCTTTTTCGAGTGCTTCCCTTCTTCCATTCCCTTTGCCTTCTCTTCTCTCTTCTTTCCCTTCTTTCACTAGGGATTATTTTCTTTTCTTTTCTTTTCTCTTCCCTTTCCTTTTTTTTTTCCCCTTTTACCTTCCCTTCCCCTAGGGATATTTTTCCTTACTCGATTTCTTTCCCTCACAGATCCGCCCGTCCAAGTAAACATAGCATTAGAGTAACTAATAATTCTGAGGTTGTGTGATTCTTATCATAAGTACATTCAGTCCAAATAAATGTTGATGGGAAGAGATATTGTGAATTAGATTACTATCAATAGAAATGAGGTGCTAGATTGTGTATTAGTAATAAGCCAAAGGTTAAGGACTGCAATGAGTCCCTCATGCAAGTTGGTTGCTATCATAGTAAATAATACAGAACATGTCGCTTTTATGCATTATTTTGTAGCACGGGGATACGAACACATTTCATACTTTTTCATGACCCAAATTACATTTCTTGATATTTATGTATTGATGGCATCTTGGACTCGTATTGGATAATGGTTTTTGTTTTTTTAATGCTCCATTTTGAAGCACACATTATCTTCGTGTATATTATGGAGCTAGCATATGTTCTTAAGCACAAAAAGCATTTACTAGAAAATCATAAAATGAATTAAATAACTCTATAATTGGTGGCTATAATAAGTTGTGATGCTTATTAGTATATAGTAAATGCTCTTTTTTTTTTGTGGCTTGATGATGTATGTTTCAGGAAGATTTATACTATCCACATCCATTTACACAAGACATCGTTTGGGCATTCCTTCAAAAAATTGTTGAACCTATTTTAATGCATTGGCCTTGTAGCAAGTTGAGAGAGAAGGCTATTAATACTGTTATCCAGCATATTCATTATGAAGATGAGAATACTAGATATATTTGCATTGGTTCAGTTGGCAAGGTAAGTCAAAAGATTTCTTTGAAAAAGTTGATTACTGTCAATTTTTATAGCAAACAACAGGATTCATTATTGGCAATTCATCATAAGTGCATAACAACCAAGCACTATAGCATGTCCATTAGACGAACCTATTTCCAGAAGTTGAGATGCAAATCCTGCAGCTTATAAAGAAGTATTTAATCAAAATTATCATCCTTTCTGAGTTACTCGTATCTGTTTTATGTGCCTCCTGGATACTCTATGGTTTTGACGCTGCAGATTCTTTGATGTTATGAGACGATTTATTTTTAGTGATGAATGCGGTTAATTACAAACGCTGATTGCAATTAGACCTATGAGGTAATTTTGCACCTTTCCTAGAAGAACAAATGTCTACTGGGATGCTGGCTTTAAAGTATAACCTTTACCTCAACTTCAGAAGTCTTGATCCTTTGTATATTAAAAAACTCATCTAACTCTTGCTGTTTGTATGTTGTGGTATGAATGCCTATAACATAATGTAGAAGTTTCTTTCCCCTTCTTTCTCTAAATCTTATATATATATAGTCTTTTAAAACTATTTCATGGATGCACTTCATGTTGTTGGATGTAAACTTGAGTTATACTTATATTTCATATTTATCTAACAAAGGTTTATGTTTAAAATTAAACTTTAAATTTGCATTTGTTTTATACTGGCTCAACTATTCCTGGAATTGTTTTAACTGGATTGTCCCTTTATGAGCTTGGAATTCAACTTAAGGCCTTCTCTAAGAGAAATTCCTTTTTCCTCTTTATGAGATGCCCTTTTTCCTTTCTTCTTACTTTTCATTGTCAGCATCATCCTGTGCCACATATCATGATGCAGTAGTACTTGATTCTCAATAACTTTCCATGTAGAGTTTATTTGTTTAGTATACGAGTTAAATAGAATGTGAATGAAAAACCCAAGCTATCTTTTCTTTCTGAACAACACTGTAAATGTATTACAATTTATGCAGCAATTATGTGTTTTCTGAAACTTCATCTATATAGGTACTTAATATGCTTTGCATTTGGATTGAAGACCCAAATTCAGAGACATTTAAGCTACATCTTCCACAAATATATGATTATCTATGGTTAGCTGAAGATGGAATGAAAATGCAGGTACGCTAGAATAGACAACACATGTACTCTTATTAGTTTTTTTATTTCCTAGAATCAGTACGCTAGAATATGCATCGCATGTACTCTTATTCGTTGCTATATTATTAAATTTTGCAGGGCTATAATGGCAACCAGTTGTGGGACACAGCTTTTGCTGTTCAGACAATTATGTCAACTGATCTTTCTGAGGAATTTGGTCTAACACTCAAGAAGGCTCACGAATTATTTAAAAGTTCACAGTTAGCATTTTTTTAACAAAGTTCTTAAAGTATGTAGTATGTGTATTCTTCTACTGAATATTTACCCTTTATTGCATATGTAAGTACATTAAGTTTTCACTTCTTTGTGATTGGAAGATCCTTGAAGATTGCCCTGGTGATCGTGATTTTTGGTACCGCCACATCTCCAAAGGTGCATGGACCTTTACCACTACAGATCAAGGGTGGCCTGTCTCAGATTGCACAGTAAGACTTAAGGTAACTGCTATCTTCTATTGTCGAGCAAATTTCTAATGTCGATTGATGCTAATTAATGTTTCTTCTGCAGGCTGTCCTCTTGTTATCTAAGGTTTCTCCAAAGATTGTTGGTGATCCAATTGAAGCAAGGAAGCTTTATGATGCTGTTAATATCATCCTTTCACTAATGGTAACAACACCAGAAATAGATTCAAATACTTAACAGTAACTTTTCTTCTAATTGTAGTTATCTTGCAGAACAAGGATGGTGGTTTTGCCACTAATGATCCTATGCTTGGTTGGAGGTATATATGTACTCCAAGAACATTCTGTTGCTGTTGCATTCTGCATAGATCACCAAAGAAATTTTGGATGTTGCATTCTGTATTCTGTTGGTTAACTAATTCCTTAGATCATTAGTTCAAGGCACTGTTATGTTAATTCAAGAACCATAGAAATTTGGATAGTTGAGGCAAGCGTGAGAGGATATGATCATAACTTTTGATTTAGGATTCAGAATCAAGCTCTGTCGGCGGCCATGCATGTAAAATTTAGAGATTTACGTTTGTTACGGGAAACCCTTAACCGCCAATTTTCGGGCCCCAAAAGCATCGTTTAGGTCCCTTTCGTAAGCCCATAACATATTCTTTACTATTTTTAGCAATTTTTGTTTTTATGATATTTAGGGTATTTTTGGTATTTATGAGTTAGGGTTGGTCTATATAATAGTCATGTTTAGTTGTTTGAGGATGATTCTTTATATTGAATAATATTTCCTTTTCTAGAAATTTTAGAGGACGGCGGTCTTCTCCGTTGTTTTTTTTTCCGTTTTCTCTTCTTGTTCCTCCTCAGATCCTTCTTCTTGTCGGCCTGCAGGATAATCGTTATTTTGCCTGATGTCATTTTTCATACAAATTGGAGTGGCTAGTTTATATGTGAAATATATTATTGTATGTTCCTTTTCAATTTCAAAAAAAAAGAAGAAGTGAAACTTTTCAACAAACTGGTCTCTTTTTTTTGGTTTTAGAAGAAAGAATTAAATCCAAGGACATTTTCCACACTTTCCAGTTGTGTATAATGTGAGATTTTGTGGAACAGAGTTAGGAAATGGGAACAATGTACAATTTAATAAAAATCCTTTGTCTTTAATTAGTTGTTGGCTTTTTGATATATAAACTTTCTTTCCAAGGCAAATTGGACTATAAACCTCATGTTTGGTTCACAATCATGGTCTTAATAAGCCTAATGCCTTAGATATATCGCAGAAAGTATTTATGTCTATTTGGTTGACTCGTAATAACCTAGATTTTTAATCTATAAAACTAGGATAGAACATGATATGTCGGTCTTCTATCAAAATCAATCTTTTTTTTCTCGTACAGATTCTTAATCCTTCTGAATCATTTGAAGACATTATTCTTGACTATTCGTAAGATTCCTTCACTTCTATTTCTTAATATAACAATTCCTGTTTATTTACTTCAATTTTTTTATATGTATTTGAAATGCAAATATCATTTGTAGGTATGTTGAATGCACCTCATCAGCGATTCAAACATTGACATCATTTAAAAAGATATATCCCATCCACCAGAGAGAGGAGATAGATAATTGCATTAACAAATCAGCACATTTTTTTGAAAAAACGCAGCGACACGATGGTTCATGATTTGCACTTATAGAGTTGCCTATCTCCTCAAATTCTATTTTGTAGGACTCTCTAAAGAAGTCAAAAAAAAAAGAAAAAAAAAGTAATGCAATTAATAAATTATTGAAAGGTTCAAAGTTGTTTAAGTAGTCAAATTCTTATATTTGTTATATTTTAAAAATATAGTGGGAGAATTTTTAGAAGGTTGTTTAATTTTTTTAAAAAAATAATTGAGATAACTGAATATTTATTATGAAGAATGAGATCCCATGTATTAAGATACTATTTTGAATTAATAAAATTCTTCTTTGGTTCGTTTAATGAGTTTCGTTCGGCGAGAGGGTAAAGAGGTTTTATTTTCTCTTCGAGGTATTTATCCCTACACTTTATCTTTTTTTGTCAAAAGTTAATTTGGCAATTCAATTTTGGTGCTGAGTTTGAAAGTCATATTTGGAAAATTTAAATATTCTGTTTCATTCAAAGATTCATCAAGTTGGTGTGTTATAGTCTTGGTTACTAATTCCTAAAGATCCATCTTGCTTGACCATCATTTCCTCTCTCAATTAGTCTTATTTCGGTATTGCCAAGAACAAACTCTTTGTGTTCATTCATTATGAAAGTGCTATTGAGGTATAAAGGCATGCAATTTTCTGTTATCTAAACAACTTGCTTCCGGTGGTTGGGGAGAGAGCTACCTTTCCTGTATAGATAAGGTTAATTCCTAATGTATTACCCATTTATCTATTCAAGTTTCTTCCCAGAATCAGTTCATTTTTGCATATAATATTCTCTGTTTTTTTAACATGCAAGTCGAGTTTAATTAGGTCTAGTATCAAGCTAAGATAACAAACATAAAAAAAAATGATTAAACAGGTCAAGTAATGTCGAACCTAGGGCGACCGGCCCGGCCCCACGAAAATTTTTCACCGGCCGCTAGGATAAATCAGTTAATCCATTCAAAATAATAGAGGCACATGGTTTTATCGTTTTCACTATTGTAAATAAGAAGTGTGAGGTTTATTTTTTATGGTAATTTCATGAAGGATTTGTTTTCATTTACTGAGATTTCAGGAAAAAAAAACTGAACATGTCGATAGCAGGAAAAATCAACTATGAAACTCATATTATCGAGGGGTGAGAAGAAAATCTAGCGATATTCTTGGATTATTTGAATGTTTATGGTCAAAGCAGGAGCAGCCAGTAACATGATTATTTGTTGCCATTTTCTCTTTCTTTGTTCCTTATAACTTTTTATGTTATAATTAGATATCAAATTTAGCAGGAAAGACATCTTTGGCAGATCACAAGGCAATGCCTTTACAGATAGTTTCATTTGGCCTTCTGATGTCTTTGAATTAGCAAAGATGTTTATCCATGAAGTAACACACTGATTTCTTCTCGTACATTCATCTTTATATTTTAGTTTTATGATTTGTTCAACACAATGTTGGTGCAGTAGTCCTCAAATAGTTGGGACATCATGTGGAAACTACATAAGTATCTGAATTTTGGTTTACAGAATTCATCAAATTCTGATTTTTCTATATAGGTTTACTAAATGAGTTTGTTCCAATTCCAATTCGTGTACCCTACAATTATAATTGTGTCACACTGGCATCTTGATTGGTTCAGAAAGTTACTAACCACTTTATATTTCACATTATCAAGATGGTAAGTGACTTAAATATTTCTCTTGTTCTCTTTGAGCAGGTCTACACAAATCTTGAGGGCAATAGGGTTCATGCAGTGAATACAAGCTGGCTATACTAGCTCTAATTGATGCTAGATAGGTTAGTTTTATATCGATCACAAATCTTTTGAGGGCTTGGATTTCTTAAGACTACAAAATTATAAGCAATTTTTATTGAGTGAATGATACACAACATACAAAATCCCTATAGGGAAATATTGGAAGTATGGTCTATAGGAAGCAAAGAATGAAAAATCCCTATAGGGTTGCTAAAAGGGCCAACATAAGAAATATTATATCTTTGATTAGCTGTAACTTCAACAGTTAGAGAATAATATGTTTTTCTTTCACTGAAATGAGGATGCTAAGCTGCAATAGGCATAGCAAACAAAGAAGGCACAACTGAAGGTATTTAATTCACGAACGATTTAGGGTTATTCTCAAAGTCATATAATCATCAGCAGCAGCAAGCCTCATTAGTCCTAAGTATTTATGATCACTACATTGATGTTATCCCTTCCTTAACTTTGTGCAAGATTATATAGTGCTAGTGGTATTAGATCTTATCTTTTCTAATAACTTAACCTATGTATCTTAACATTCTTTTATATCATTTTTTTGTTGTTTACTAATTGTCCTACTCCCTAAGTTCAAATATATGATAAGTCGTATCACCATTTATACAATTTTCTACCATTTTGCAAGATTCTAGAAATGCCTCTTCATTCCACTTTTTATTTTTTTATTGATTAATCAATAGATCCAAAATATTTAAAACTCATATAAGAATTTATATCCATTTTCCCTAACTATTTCCTCTATTATTGTTAGATTATTTTAGTTTTTGTGTTACTAAAATATTCTGATATAATACATAAATCTGTGTTAAAATAGGATGACAGAGATCCAAGACCATTGCATAGAGCAACAAAGGTATTAATGAATATGCAAATGAAAAATGATGAGTTTCTCCAACAAGTAAGACACCTTTTTTAAACTCAAACACCAAACTTAATTATTTATAATAGCAAAAAAAATTTGCTCATGTATATCTTGATTTTAAAAAATGCACCTATAATATGGATATATTAATTGTGCAATTTATTTGTTGGCGTACATTCATGCAACAGTTGAGCATCACAACTTTGCCTAAAATAAAAAAGAAAGCTTTTATCAAGTTGTTTATCTCTGCTAGTTGTTTTGTAATTCACATTTCATTCTTATTGATTGCAATTTTTGCTATTGCATTACTCAAGAACTTATATTTATTTTACTCTTTCACTCTTCATTGGTTGTCAAACTGAAGACAATATCAATAGTAATATTCAATCTTTTTTTTTTGTTTGTGTAGAAGATTTTGGAAGTCTTCAATAAAAATTGCATGATGAGCTATTCGTCATTTCGAAATATATGTTTGATACGGGCTCTTGGTCTTGGAGAATATCGCACTCGTGTATTGTGCCCTAAAGACCATTAAGTCATTAAATTATAAAAATAATTAGTATTATACATTATCTATCCATCCTGGCGATGTAAGTCTCTACTTGTGATCTTAAAATTTTCAGGTTCATAATAAATAATATTTCATAGCAAGTATAAAAAATTGATGGAATATTACGATGTATGTCAATGAATTTTAAAAATGTCTTTGAATTTTTTATTTAGTGCAAATTTTGCCTTTGTGAATTTCTGTAATAGCATAGAAATATTACCACATGGAACAAACATTCAGACCCTATCATGTATCAACCACTCTATCATCGTAATATCATTAATGCAATCATCATATTTCTGTTCATATTCATTTATACTCTATAGAAACATATCATATACAAAGAATTCAACAATCAATACAATTGGCGTCGCTCAATTATCAATTTCTTTTCTTTCCTTCTCTCCTTGTTCTCGTTCTCTCTCTTTATAACCATCAAACTTTATCGATCATAACTCACTGATAGGATGTTACTGACTCGAGATTGTTGAGATGCCAAAAATTGCACAAGAATGACTTTGTGAATCTTCCTTTGTTCAACGCTAAGAACTCTGAAAGTTCCGATAGATCATGTGTAAAATGCCCATGATCAATAAAATCAGGGAGGTGTCTTCCCCCCTGTTATGTCTCAGGAAGTGAAAGCAAGGAACATCTTCTGCAGTATATTTAAGGGCCTCAGCCAAAGGTGCATCAGTCAATATCAATGAATCCTCTAGAGTACTGGAATCTGATATGCATGCATTTCTTCTTCCTTCTAGACCTCTACAACCATTCCTGCAAAAGATTCCAAGTTATCGACCTTGACTCTCTTGACGTTCAAAGAAATGAACAACCTCTAAGAAAGTGAATGTAGAGATTAGAGAATTCTTGGGACAAACATTTTAAGTAAAATTGAAAGGGAATGTAACAGCTGCTCATTTCCAGTCACTATCAGAAGTTTAACACAACAATATTATGAGGTGTAGGATGTAAAATAGAAACCTAACCGAAGGAACTTCATGGAGCATTTGCATACTCTTATTTTCATCACTAGTCAATGAACCTAGGATACTTCTCTTTTTCATCATATCTAACGGTTTTCTGTTCGCTTGTCCATCGTATACAATGTGTCTTAGGTTACAAAATCACATAAATAGAACACAAGAGATTTGAGACGGCCAACTGATGAAATAAAGTTCTCCGACTAGATGCTCTCTCTATATTATTGGCATCACATAAATTTCATCTTAGTTCTAGTTTTAACTCGGAAGAGTAGACAAACTGGATACTATAAAGCGCAATCTCGTAGATTTCAGCTGAGAAAAAAAAACATGTTTTTTACAATCTACTGATCTAGATGAAGGAAGAAGTAACAGTTTTCTTTCTCAAAATGAGTAGGGAAAATGGAGGATGGTAACAGACTTAAGTTGAAAAAATTCTTACACGAGCATTTTATCAAAAAAAAAAAATGATGAACCAAATAACAGATGAATCCGTGGTGATTGATCCGGTTCCATAAAAATTTTCCACCGATCGTCAGGTTAAATTAGGAAGTGCTCGCGACGGACAGCCTAGAAGCCCAACATCCTTTGGTTGCTCATCCCATTTAGAGAAAAAAATTCTACAAATACGCTATAGTTAGGGATCGAACCGCGGGTGCCTGAGTGACAACCTAGAGCATTTTATCAAGTACACACAACACATGATGAGACTTAATTCTGAATAGGAGCAAATAGCTTGATTAATTCAACAAGTATAATAGTGCTCTCCAACTCCACGAGATTCTAACCATGTTCTTTATCTTCTTCCTTTAGCATTTTACCTCAAGCAAATCTTGATTTGAGCATCGGAGTGGCCTGTCGGGATCCATCTCCAACGTCATTTTAACCCTCTCTTTGAGTGCATTTCAGGTTCTTTTTCCCTCTTCACTGACGACCTTCGGAGAGCACGCACTTTAGCTCATTCGTTGACCGATGACTTGACTATCCACGGTATTTGACCGGACAGTCATAATACTCTTATTTTATCATCACAAATTGATGAACCTAGATACTTTTATTTTTCATGATGTCTCTTGTTTTAATGTGCAATGTTCACTTGTCCACTGCATAAAATGTATCGTACATGAGCATTTTATCAAGCACACACAACACATGGCAATTTAATTTTGAATAGGAGCAGATAGCTTGATTCATTCAACAAGTATAAAAGAGATTTACAATCTACTAATGAAAGGAAGAAGATGCAAAATTGGATACTGATGACTGAAACTTCAGCTGAAAAATCCTCAAACAAGAATTTCATCAAACACATAAAGAACCTGACTAAATTTTGAACAGGAACAAATAGCTTGATTCATTCAACAAGAACAGAAGGAGCATGCTAATGCAATCCAATAGATCCTTTAAAATCTAGATGAAAGGAAAAAGCAACAAATAGGAACAGAGATTAGGAGGCGACTCACAGCAGAAACCATGATGGAGCCTATGCATCATGATGGACTCACAACAAATAGGAACAAATAGAAACCGATAACAGTTTCATGTCATATGAAGTAAGATTTAATAGGAACACAGAACACAGATGACAAATACATGATGGAGCCTATGCAGACAATGAAACTGTTTTTACCTCTTATTTGACCTGTCTGTTGGTGCATATGGTTGTCTCTGGGTGCATACGGTATGACTTCTGTGGAGGTTGTGCCCAGTAATGACTTGGGGTTGCCTGATCATGCCCTACTAGGGTGGTCTCAGAAGTTCGATTTGCTTTCTTTCGAGTGTTCAGCAGCTGCAGTTTTGTTGATGCTTTTCGGCAAGACAGGTTCATTATTATGAAACTCTCAACGTGTAACTAAAATGGGCCCTTGATATTTTTGCAAGGGCCCTGGTTGCCCTGGCCCAGGGCCGGCTCTGGTTACAGTTGCATCTGTCGAAAGGAGTTTTTCCAAGTTGAAATTGATCAAAATTTATCTCCGATCAACTATGTTGTAAGAAAGACTAAATGACTTGGCTATGTTATCTATTGAGAAAAAAGTGATTGAGAAAGTTGATTATGCAAATTTAATCAATACTTTTGCTTCTAAAACTACGAGGTGAGTAATATTTAAGTGATTATATATTGATTCGGAATATGAATTTTATATTTTATTTGGATCGTCTTGGTTTTATTTATATTTACTTATGACATATTATTTTGAATGATATATTTTGTCTATTTTTTATTTCTAAAATTTATGTTATAAATATTGTTACATTATTGAAAAATATATAAATATCAAATTTTGAGGATGGTTGCCTCGACCCCAAAATCACAGGTCCGGTACTACTTCTTGTGGATGTAACCTAACACAATGTTTAGCTATGAGTCTATTCTTTCTCGTACGAATACAAATCCAACCCCCATTCAAAGATCCTTAAGTAATATCGTCAAATCTCCATCACTTTCTCCTACCCCATCGAAGAGAAAAAGGATGTCTCAGACTCACCCCTTCGTTGCTGTTGAGTGCGAAGAGGACATTCGGATGAATGACTAAAGCTACAGAGTCAAAAGGTCGCAAAACTATTGGACCAATTTTAAAAAATAAAACTACAGGGAATGAATCGAAATTTCCTAATTTATTATTCCTGCTTTTTATTAAAAAAATATATTATTCAGCACGCGTCTCGCACGAGTCGAGGGAAGAACGGTAGAGAAGAAGGGCGGATGGAGGCGAGAAAGACGGCACGGCGGAGGAGTCGATGTTAACCTACTAACGGACGACAGTTTCACTCGCCTTCTTAGTTCACGACCGCCGCTTCCTGCCTTTCTCTTCTCACCTTGGTGCCATATTTCTGGTCTTCTCCTCTTCCATCCTTCCGATTGGGGAGGTTCGATTCCTTCGTCCGATCGCGGAGAAGGGATGAGCATGCGGATGCAAACGATGCGCGACTTGGTGGACGAGGCCAAGAAGCGGGTCGTCTTGCTTCTCATATGTGTTTTTGGCCTCTCCTATCTCATGTCCTGTAAGTCCTCACATTCTTTTTTCTTTCAGGGAGAATTCTTCATGTATTGCGTTGTCCGTTTTTTATATCGATCATGATTCAGTGAGGTAGGTTGACTGGTGGTACCATGCCCATCGTCGCTCGCGTTATAATTCCGCTAATTTTTCCTTCTTTATGCAACTCCATGAATTGGGTTCGATTTTGCTTGGAAACTTATTCCCGTTCGACTTGGTCGTATCGATCATGTTAGATATTTCGAGTTCTGTAGAATCTTTATTGAACTCCAGAATGTAACTTGACTTTACTCTTTGTGTATTAGATGCATTTCAATTATTTTTGGCAACTACCCCTGATCTAACACTACAATTGCATCTATAATATAATATATTAAGGTTGTTAAGATCCTTCTTGTTTGCTTGCTACGTTATGAGGTGTGCTAAATTGGCAAATAATTATTCCTAGTGACTGTGTATTAGATGTTCAAATTATCTCCATGTTATGTCAATGTGGTGGTTTATGAAGTAGTTTTCAGTGAACAAAAAAAAATGCTATTCTGCTTTAGGGAATGCTAATTAGCTATCAAGTTCTGGAAAGTCAGTGGAAGAAAATGAGTGTGAGCATTAACACGGATAACACACAACCTAATAGTAGTTAAATACTTAGTTGAGTTTTGACTAGTTTTGCTGTGTTAAAATGGTCAAACAAAGAGAACATTGTAGTGTGAATTAACACTACAAATGGCCTTGCATGTAAATATGACAAATGTGAATTAACACTCCGTATCATTACAACTAGTTACAAACTATAAGCATAATTTATTCTTTTTGAATTTCTTTACTAGTTCTCAATGGTAGATAGTTATGGAAAACTAATAAACATATTATTGTTTTTGTCATAGATTTATCCACACAAAATCTCTTAGTTTGAACAATGTCCTTCACATCAATCATCTTGTTTTCATCCAATAAGTTAGTTTTAACCAATTTACTGCTATTGATGGAAAAAATTTCTTTTTTAATAATGAGATGGACATTTCTTGGTAAAGTGCACTATCACATCCAGCATCTGTGTAGCTTGTTTTCATTTCCTTTTATTTAATACCACCCTTTTGATTTGGTTTCAGCAGTTTGGCATTTTTAAAGTATCAAACCTGTTTTGTATACTTTTCAGTAACCAGCTCTTCAGTTTGGATTAACTTGCCGGCTGCTGCTGCTGTAATCATTTTTTCTCTTTACTTATCACATGAACTTGATATCCGAAGAAAGCCTACACCGAATAAAATTTCAATTACCAGCAAATCTCCTCAAAGCATACCTGTCGAACTACGCAAGTTTCCCCTTGGGAAATCAGACTGGAGAAAGAAGGTGAATTCGCCCATAGTTGAAGTAGCAATAGAGCAATTCACAAGACACCTAGTTTCTGAGTGGGTGATTGATCTTTGGTACTCACGTATAACACCTGACAGAGATGGTCCAGAAGAATTAGTTGAAATCATCACTGGGGTCATTGGAGAAATTTCTTCCCGGGCAAGAGATGTAAATCTTATTGATCTTTTGAGCAGGTATAGATTATCATTTGCAATATGCTCACCAAATCTTTATTATCATATCTAAGTATGGTATTAGCATTTCAGGGATGTTGTCAATCTACTTCGTGACCATTTGGAGCTTTACCGTTATAGCCAGTCTAAGATTGGGAGGCAGGAAATTAAGAATATGCCATTTGATCAACGAGATATACAAATTAAATTAGTTCTAGCCGCTGACAATAAATTACATCCAGCATTATTCTCTGCAGAAGCTGAGCACAAGGTTGTATGTTATCTAAAAATGCTTTTGGTATTTTTCTTTAACAAGAAATAAATTTGTAATATTCAACTTTTATATTCATAGAGACCTCTGAGTCCCTTAAAAGTTTGACCACCATGCAAAGTTGGCATTGACTATTGATTGCAGTGAAAATTATTCTATCTTGTTGCTTATTAGCATTCGTTAGCACCCCAAGTTCTGCTGCTTCTTGCACTTGTTCTGGTTTTAGTCAACTTTCTCTCAGATTTTAATTTGTTTAACTGATCAAAGTTAGACTTTGTCAAATTTTTCCATTCACTTCAGTTCTGATTGCTTGTATAAAGGTGTTTCAGAGTAATTGTGTTGAGGTTTGCTGACTTCAGTGCATGGGCAATTAAAAGTTTTGACCTGTCTTAATTTTGACTTGTCTTCTTATTTGTTTGAGATATCAAACCAAGCTTTACTCCTCTTTATCAATTTGTAGCTACAAGATCTCTGATTCATTACTGTACATTCTATTGGGCTTCACTTATTCTGCATACAATTGGTCTTTTACCTAGGGAATCTATGGTATGTCTCAGTAACCGTGTGTCCTTCCCAAATACTGTTGTGTTTATTGCCAAAGTCCCCAGACATTATCCAGGGTTCACATAAATTGTTTTGATATCATCTTAATTAACTCTACTGTATAACAATTAATACCAAACTTATATCATTCTAGTTTCATCAATCTGTTACTTTTTCTCTCTGATATAGCACAGCAGGTGTATGAGCTTATATAAAGGCATCACATAATACAACATTGCTTTACAAGTTCTTACTTGTCACATCACATTAGATGAGCATCTCATGGTTGGGTTTGTAAGATTCAGGTTTCAACTTATAAAAAGGATTACTGATCTTTATTTTAGACAGGGTTTGTAATCTTTGTCAGTGTTTTCAAATCTTGGTCAGGGAGTTGAACCGCTCAGCGCCCAGGTTGTGGTTTTTCAATTTGAACCAGTCAAAAAATTGGTTGAAACAGAGTAATCCAACTGTATTAGGAATCAGATTGACCTTCATTCTCTGGTTTAACGAGTTGAACCTGCCCGTTTAAAAACATTGATGTTCTTAGAAGAATCCTTCATTAGTTGTTTTGTAATGGTTTTTGATGTTCTTCACCGTATTCCAGGTTTTGCAGAATTTGGTTCGTGGAATTATGTTTGTAGTTTTCAAGCCAGAAGATTTAAATTGCTCATACTTTCGCCACACAGTTAGAGAGCTTCTTGCTTGTACTGTGATTAGGCCAGTTTTGAACCTAGTTAATCCAAGGTATTTATTGTTTCCTGTATAACCACTTTCATGGCATTCTGGTGAATTAGCCTAATAATAGTATGTGGGTTCCATCTGGATGTCAGGTTCATAAATGAAAGGATCGAGTCTTTGGTTTTATCTCGTACCAATAACGCTAATAAGAAATTTGCACCATCAGCTGAAGAAGCACCAATAATCATGCGGAAAGCACATTCAGTACCTTCTGATGATCAAACTTCAGGTTCACTGGATCACTCAAGTCCAGGTCTTGAACTTGTACGGTTAAAAAATGACACTCAGAAGACTGGTCCACATGAGAGTGGCATAATTAATGGAATGCGTTACACCGGGAAGGAAAATGACTCTGGGTCTATGTCTGGTTCAACCGTCATACCAAGGAATCATAATAATCTTCCTGTTTCTTTAGACTTTGTCCTCGACAAAGCTAAGGATTCTTTCTCAAAAGACACTTTGCTATTATATTCTCAAGGTATGGATGAGAAGAAATCTGGTGCATATGCAAGTGAGTGGGCACGGATGTTGGACATTCTTTCAAGAAGAAAGACACAAGCTCTTGCACCAGAACATTTGGATGATCTTTGGGCAAAAGGAAGAAACTATAAAAAGAAAGAAGCAAGTGAATTAGGGAAATCAGTTGCACAAAGTTCATTTATCGCTCATTCTGAGCCAATTGAAAGCAAAATATACATAAGTGACATATCCAAGAAATTCCCCATTTCCTCCCAGCTGGAAAGTTTGCCTGAGGCAGATTGTAATGACTCTAACCATTCAGATCCATCATTTGAAGAAAGAATAGAGCATACAAACCATGAAGAGACTAAATCAGAAAGTGTAAGTTCCTATACAACTGATGATGAAAGCAGTACTGTAACAGGTCTTGGTTCTCCAGGTACAAAAGTATGGGAAAGCAAAAACAAGAAGGATGCTGTTTCTTCAAGTATACGGCATCCTCTTGAAGCAACTGAAACTCATGGAGCAAAGAGAAGTGGTAAAGTTCATATTCATCATCGTCGGACATCAAGAACATTGTCAGTAAGAAAAAGATCTAGGTCAAGCAATCAAAAGGGCCCACTGTGGCAGGAGGTTGAAAGAACATCATTTTTGTTGGCCGATGGCCATGACATACTCAAGGACTCAAAAAATGATACTAGAACACTTGAACTAACTGACAACTCAGATACAGAAGATAGGGGTAGAACCAATAATGGGGCTACAACTTTGTCTTCTTTTTCAACTGAGTCTTCTCACTCATCTATGAAGTCTCATGATATCCTTGTTTTGGCCGATACCTTTTTGAAGTTGAGATGTGAGGTACTTCCAATATATTTGTAGGAATTAACTTATTTTTGTTCATAATTTTATTTGTTTCACTGTATGTAGTGTGCTAAGGCATGCAGTCGTACAGGTACTAGGTGCCAATATTGTAAAAAGTGGTTCAGGAACATTTGCTGTCTATTCCATTTCGGTGACTGATGCAAATAACAATAGCTGGTTCATTAAAAGAAGGTTGGATTAATAAGGCTATATGGCATTCAGTTGGAAAATTTTATGAATCTTTTAGTTTCGTTTTCCTATGTGGTTATTGTGACCCTTTTTTTCTTTATCTTCTTCCTTTTATGTTTTTTTCTTTGTTTTTGGTTTTCTCATTAGGTACCGTCATTTTGAGGAGCTACATCGACATCTAAAAGAGTTTCCAGAGTATAACTTACATTTGCCACCCAAGCATTTTCTATCATCTGGGCTGGATCTTCCTGTGGTCCAGGAAAGATGTAAACTTCTTGACATATATTTGAAGGTATGCTAATCATTAAACACAGTTGTGGTAAAGTCCTTCTGGCTTGGTTTTATTTACTTCCATTCATCTGATACTCTTTTCATTTGGGTTGCATTTTGATGCAAAAGCTGATCTGTGATTAGATACACCACCTTAACATATCACTTCAGGTGCAGAGTTCTTCAATCTAGTAGAATTCTTTGTAAACTAAATGTTTTGTGATAGCTGCATTCAAGACGAACACAATCAGTTTGCCTAGACCCATGCTAGGTGAACCTATTTTTTAAATTTTGAAATTGACATCATGATTCCAAGTACTTTGCGACATGTAGCAAGAAAGCGGCTTACTGTGGCGCAACTGCTCTTTGCACTTTCTTTCATTCTTACAAAGATAATAATGCAGTGGAAGAACACCAGCAAGACATGGTGCCGTAATCAGTAATCTCACGTCTTAGTTGGCAATTTCATAGGGTTGTGTGCCTCAAAGGTCAAACTCATGAAGAAATGAGATTAAAATTGTATTCATGATTGAATAAATTAAACAATAGGGTGAGGGGTCTCTTTTTTTTAGGATTTTACTAATCTAGTCTCATCGAGACTTGTGCAAAACAAACTGACCAGTTTTAGCATTGTACTTGAACTGATAAGATTACAAAAAATTTAGCATTGTATTTTGGATACTCTTAAAATAAAATAAAGTAATATTTTAGATCAAATCAGTTAATCTCACTGACCAGTTTTATTTTAAATGAATATTTTATTTGAATCACCTAGACTTGTCTATCATTTATAGGTTGGTCAATCTTGTGGCCGAAATTGATAGTCTCATAATCACCCCTTAGTAAATGCCGCTGCATCTCTACTTTAAACATAGTTGCTGTTCTTTTGTTCAAATGGCCTACCTTTTTGTCAATATTGCAAGAAACTAGATTCCTTGCTTGCTGCTTCTGTCACTTCATTCTCTCTTTTATTTTGGATACTGGCATCAAATAGTAATGCAATTCCTTAATTAACTGCACCTTTTTCTTCTCTCAGAAGTTACTTCAAATTCCAAGCATATCAGAGTCTATTGATGTTTGGGATTTCCTCAGTATTGATTCACAGGTCGGTTCAAATTTCGGACTCCAATATTTTTTTTTATCCTGTTATGCCTAATATTAGTTGGATTGATGAAACCCACCCCTTTGTTTCTATTTCAGACTTACATTTTTACAGATTCTCTCTCCGTCATTCAAACTTTATCAGGTTCTCTTTTAATTTTTCATTTTCTGAATGACATAGACTGGCATTGTCCTGGTCCTACTCATATCCTGTTTCTGTTATCCAGTTAATCTTGATGATAAGCCACATGAAAAGATTGCAAAGAGGTTCGACTCAATTGAAAATATTGGTAATCCGTTCTCTTCTGCTGAGAATTTTTTTGATTCTGAGATCAAAGACAGTTCTAAAGTAATGACTAGTAGTTATTCTGAATCTGATGGTTTAAGAATGAGAAAATCACATATGGAGCAAATTCCTTGTCTTAATAGCAAAGACCAGAACAATCCATATCATGACAATTCAGAAAATGATTATGAAAGCAGACTCAGAAATAATACTTCATATTCTGGTAACTCTGACCAGGCAAAAAATGTCTCAATAGTTGAAGTTGAAAATTTGCAAGAGAGCTCTGAAGTTGTAGAAACTGGTGGGGCACTGAACATTCCTACTGAAGTAAGTTGGAATTAACTCTCTATTATAGTGTACACATGAATCTCCTCTATGATTTTTTTGTATATATACTGATCAGAAATGCACATTTGTTGCCTCACTGTGCTTTAGCAAAAATTTTAATCAGGTATCCGCGGTGAATATTTTATTTTGCTCAACATTAAGAAGGAAGATACACTTGAAGTGAATGATATTTATGTATGAATTACATGATCAAATATCAATCAAGTTGTTTGAAAAGACACTTTGAACTTTGCATGTTCATTTGGAAGTGTTTGTGAATGTTTGCCATGTAAGTTTAAATTAACTAAATCCCCAGTCCGTACTTCCATTAATCATAGAAAAACATTTCATTTTGACTATGGAAATTACCCACTTGCTGTAATTTGATGCTTGATGTTTAGTTCTTCCTGATGTGGGTTTGTTGATAGCTATTTATTATTGCTATTGACTTTGCAAGTTTGATTCTCAATTATATAATTTTTTGCTCTGAATTATGATAAGTTTATCATCCAATTGCAAATTGGTAGCATGGGAGATTACTTGGACTAGTAATGTGTCAGTCTTTCTTTGTGTTTGTATATGTTTTATCTCTTCTGCTTTTCGCTAACACCCATTTCACTACTATTTCCTTTATTTTCCAGAGTTTCTAAGACCAATGTGCTTTCACATGCACATGCATTTTTGCTCATTTTATAGTACTTAGTTTATCATTCTTTATATGGTTTGTTCCTAGTTGTGCTATGAGGTTTGGTACTACTTCGCAGTTGCTTGTTATGATATGCTACCATTTTAACTCTTATTGCAGTGTGCACCGCCAAATTTGAGTATTCCCATACTAAATTTAGTAGATGTTATTTTCCAGCTGAAGGATGGTGGTTGGATAAGGTGTGTTTAGATATATTGTCAGTTGAGCACAAAGGTTATTACTTTTGCTACATGATCAAACCTCTATTCTTGCTTTTATTGTCCACATTGTGATGCTTTTCTTGTAGGCGGCAAGCATTTTGGATAGCTAAGCAGTTGTTACAGTTGGGAATGGGTGATGCTTTTGATGACTGGCTTATTGAGAAAATTCAACTTCTTAGAACAGGAGTGGTAATTGCTTCTGCAATCAAGCGTGTTGAGCAGGTACTTTAACCTACTCATGCATGTTAACAACAAAAAGTGTTTTGTTCACTTGTCAATTTAAACTATAGTTGCTTTCAACAGATAAAACTGTAGGTTTATTGCAAATGATAAGTCGGTCCAATTGCTTGGAATATTTAAATGTTTCTACCCTTGTACGATACACATAGACCATAGTATGACCAAATTTTATTGTTCTAAATGGTTTTGATTGGCTGCTCTTACACATTTTACCTCAAGAAAACATCATTTTCATCACTGTGGCTATATCCTGATTAGAATTTGTAATTTTTGGCAGATTCTATGGCCTGATGGGATTTTCATAACTAAACATCCTAAACGAAAAGCTACTGCACCCATTTCAACTCCAGGCATTCAGAGCAACCTAAAGAGCAATCCATTGACTTATGAACAACAAGTAGAAGCTGATCGTCGTGCCAAATTTGTGTATGAACTAATAGTAGGTAATATTGGTCTTCACTTTTTAATTTTAAACTTTTAGCTAATACGCAATCTCTATTTTGTAAAAAAAATAAAAAAATTGAGTGTTTGACTGACGTTTTTTTATAGAACCAATTGTTCTTGGCTTCTTGCAAACCATGCACTAATACTAAATAGCAACAAAATCTATATATCCATAGCTTACCTTTGCCTTAATTTTCAGACAACATTTTAACATCAGTGCTTAGCAGTTAGAAGCTAAACTGCTTATTATCTGTACGTTCATCACGTCAACATTTTCCATCTTCTTCCAAAAGGCTTTGACAATAAAAATTCATCTTTATTGTCTTGTCAATAACATGCATGCAAAAGTTATATACTTCAATTTAATGTGTTTTTGAAGTGTGCTACTATGTTATTACTGGGAGCTAGGTCACATTGTGATAATGCTGGACAGTATCTTTTTTCAACAGAGAAAGCACCAACTGCTCTTGTAAGTCTTGTTGGCCGAAAGGAATATGAACAGTGTGCGCAGGATATATTTTTCTTCCTTCAGGTACTTGCTTTCTAGGGATAAAGTAGAAGAATATGCTTTCACCTACAATCTGACTCAGAATAGTAATACTGAAAATAGTAGAGAAAGGAATTAAGTTGACATGTAATTAAATATTAATGACCATCCATCTTCTCTACAGTCTCCTTTTTGCTTGAAGAACTTTGCGTTTGAACTCCTTGAGCTGTTGCTTTTGTCAACCTTTCCTGAGCTCAGTGAGGTTGTCAGGGAATGCCATGAAGAAAATTATCAATTTAGACAAGGCAATCACTAACTTTGCTCATCTGAAAACAATCAATCACACGCTTGATCACTTGTGCTTCTGTTGGCCGGTCTGAATGTAAGATGAACTTCATGGACTACTGTTGGTTTGTCCAAACTGTTGGAAGCTTTATATCATGTACATGTGTAAAAGGTTTTGTTTTTTGCATAGAGAAGGTGGGTTCTCCATGATTCAGGTTGTGCATTATGAGTGAGATTTGGTATCTTCAATTTGATCCATCATCTGGGTATGATTTGGCTCTTGATTCAGAAGAAGGCAATGGGTTTTAGTCATGGAGAGGAACTGTACAGATTTTTTTTCTCATCTTTTTCTGTACGTGTTTTTTTTTGTTATAAAGTTTTTGTAATTTTTGAATTGGTATAGTGAAAGTTCGATTGCCTTCAAAAAGCTCAAATGTAATTTTGGATGATAAATGTACTTGACATAATGGTCACACAATGGATAGTCTTTTCGTCTAAAATGTAACGGAAGCTTGCTCACGTCTGCGCTGCACCGTAATGTCGACCTCACCTGAGCTTGTGGATATGTGGAGATGATGAGAAAGGTGATATTTGCCCATTTCATTCCGAGCAACATTTGAAATACTTAGGATCCACACATACTGGCTCCATATAAAAAACTTAATAAAAAATATTTTTTAGTTACATTTATTCATCTTTCTTTTTTAATTGTATACATTTTTCTATCTTTTAAAGTGAACAGGGCCTACAAAATCATCATATTGCATCGGTTGGGAAGCAGCACGACGGTGTTCGTGTAAGTGTCATTCTGCTAGTGAACCCGTCAAGTGTCGTCGATGCTGCTGAACTGCACTGCAGATCGCAGGAACGCATGACATGATATATTGCAAGTTGCGGAGCGATGTGACATTGCATTTAGCTTTTATAACTGGAGGCATCTATTGTATCTGTTAATTCTCGGTTCTTTCAAGGTCCGGTTGTATCAAATTGTTGCCATCTTAGACTTGTTCTAGCCTTAATAGTATAACTCAAAGATTTAAATTTGATACCATCTTGCTTGATACCTCTCTATCATATTCTGCGCACGCGCTGAGATGTACACATGCTGGAGAACCTTCCATGGAGGCGATCTCAGCTGCAAATTAGACAGTGACAACTCCAGTGAGCTGCCATGTAGATTTTCCTTTCTCCTTGTCCTTCCACAATTTTGGATCCTAGCTCATTGAGGAAAGCCAAAAATGGGATCGTCCAATGTTTGAAATCACCTTACCAATGGGGCGTACTCAACTTGGGCTTGAAATCACCTTAACTAAGTGGCGATTATTACTTCATTTCTTCCTCCTATTAATCCCTTATATACGAATTATGTCGAGTATATCCTATTAAAAGTCGCATATCATTTTGAGCAACCATCTGATTTCAAAATCCGACTAAAAGCTTAAAATTCCCTAAGTCAAACCCCAAAACAAAATCCATAACACCGAGCTCCTTGTCAGTGGGTGTCCAACACTGATTCAATTCAAGCTCGGGCAATTAAACCATTTCAATGCACATCCTCAAGTGGGGTTGGTAGCCAAGCCTTGACTCCAAGTTGCACCTTACATCTTCCACGACAGGGGAATCATAAACATCCCTCATACCAACTGAATCCTGGTATTTTTTTAAAATCGTCTGAGCACATCAAGCTCAAAACACCATTGACATCACCCCTTCTCCCTGCCGCAATATAAACATTAGCAAGCATTTTGTAAGTTGCCACATTTTGCGGTTCCAGCTGGTAGAGATGCCTGGCAGCTTCTTCTCCAATTGCCACATTACCATGCACTCTGCAAGCACTGAGTAAAGCACCCCATAAAACTGCGTAACTCTTGCCTCTTTGCATTGCATTCTTGACTAAACTATATGCGTCAGGCAACCTCGCAGCTCGGCATAACATATCGACCATGCAAGTCAAATGTTCAATACCTGGTTCCAAGTTGTAGTCTTCTTTCATACTGTTTAAGAATTCCCAGCCTTTCTGCACTAGACCTACATGGCTACATGCAGACAAAAGCGAGAGAAAAGTAAAATGGTTTGGCATTATTCCTCTCTCCCTCATCTGCTCAAAATGATCTAACACTTCGTCTAGTTTTCCATCCCATGCATAAGCTTGTATCATTGTGCTCCAGGAAACGACATCCTTCTGAATGATGCCATTGAATATCTTACTTGAATCTGTAATGCTTCCACACTTGGCGTAGGCATTAATAAGGCAGTTAGAAGTTTGCCTATGGATTTCAAATCCTCTTTTGATGATCTGAGAATGTGTTTCAGTGATTTTCTTTAGGATGGGGGTACAACATAAATCAGAGAGCAAACTAACAAATGTAACATGATCAGGACTGATGCCTCTCCTTTGCATTTCAAGCATGAGATAAAAAACCTTACTGATCATACCAATCTGACTGCACGCTTTCATCATAGCATTCCATGTAACCACATCTCCTCTTACTTCCTCATATGGATCTAGAAGACTCAGCGAAATATTCAACATACCACACTTGGCGTACATGTAAGCTAGCACGGTGACAATAGATGATTCTGATGCAATTCTGTTGTCATGACTGGTCAAGTAATTGTCTTGTATCAATTTACCTTCTTTCCAATCACCCAATTCTGCACATGCAAGAATCACATTAATCAAAATAGATCGAGAAGGACAAACATGCGTGTTCATGACCATCCAATTGAACAATTTGAGAGCCTCATGTGGCTTCTTGTGTTGGACATATCCACCAATCATAGTGCTCAATGAGATGGCATCCTTATTCTCCATCCTGATAAACAAACTGCTCGCAATAATCAAGTTGTTGCAATTCACATACATCTCGAGTAGAGCATTCAACAGAAGCAAGCTTGACTCCAAACCAAGTTTAATAGTAAGGATATGTAAGCCCTCTACGTTGTCTGGAGAAGAATAATAGCAACAAACAGGCATCAAACTAATTACAGTAGCTTCGCTAGGGAAAATTCCATGAGTAAGCCTCATGGCTCTGAACAAACTTACAGCCTCCTGGAACAATCCGGCCTTCGAGTACCCAGAAATCATTGCATTCCAAACAACAACATCTCTTACAAGCATTCCATCAAACACCCTGCGTGCCGCATCAATCGCCCCGGCTTTGCAATACATATCAACCAGCGCTGTCGCAACGAGGAGATCAGAATCTAGCCCTTTCACCCGAGCATGAGCGCCAATTCTATAGCCCAATTCGAACTCGGCTAAATGGGAGCAAGCCGTGAGGACGAGATGAAACGTAACCCTATCGGGATCGCACTGTGGTGGAGGCGAGGCCACCATCTCATGGTAGATATCCAAGGCCGAACAAGGGCGGCTGCGCTTGAGGTATCCCTTGATGAGCGAATTCCAGAGGAGGGTCTTCGTCGGCCCCCCTCGTCGAGCATCGTCGAAGACTAATCGGGCGGTTGAGGCGTCGCCGAAGTGGAAATATTTGGAGAGGAGGAGGCTCGAGAGGTAGAGGTTGCGGCGAAATCCGGAGGCGATTGTACGTCCGTGGAGGAACCGGAGGCGGTGGCAGGATGCGCAGCCGGCGATGGCGGCAGCAAGAGCTTCTTTAAGAGCTTGTGGGTTGGGACGGTAACAGAGTCTACTAGTGTTCGTTCCCAGCAAGGTCATTAGATGCTGCAAGGGCTATCTAATCTAATTTCAATCCAGAAACAATACTTAACGTTTATACTTCATTATTTATTTATTTTTGCTAACTCAATCATTTAACCGTCTGAAACGATTAATTTTGATCGATTTAATTTTATAAAAAAAATTCATCCATCATTAAAATAAATTCAAAAATATAAATATCTCATGATTCAACAGCTCTTAAATTTTTTCATCTCATTAAAAAAATATTTTATAGTGACGTAACTAAAACTCAAATCAAGAAAAATACAGTATTCTTTTAGAAAAAAAAGGTAAAGTCTTCACAACCTCACATTTTTTCAAAGGAATAAATTATGAGAGTATTTATCTTAGCGATCAGATATTGTCATCATGAGATATGAAGATTAAATCCTGGTTAGTAGTCAGGTTCTTGTTATTCCTCATGCACTGGTCACTATCCTCCTCCGTGTTGATCCTGAAATAAATTATAATTAACCTTCATAATTTACCTCCTCCGTGTTGATCCTGAAATAGACTGATGGGAACGAGCGTTTCACCTTTTACTATCATTATGTCAACCCTTGTGGGTTAATAATATTGTATTCTTGTTGGATAAAGTGATCAAAATATCCCTTTCGGGTGTAAACGAATCGAGCCGGTTAATGAGTTTTTCGAGCCAGTTCAAAAAATATTTGATTCGTATTTAAAATTATTGAATTTGAGCCGAATTTAAACATGTTCGATAATTTTTTCGAGTCGAATTCGAATCCATAATATTTTATTCGATTATTTATGAACTATTTGTTAACTGAACTCGAATCAAATTTTAATTATTTTTATATAATTTTAACTTAAATATATTCAAAATTCAAATAATTTGAACCAAATTTAAATTTAAATCCTTTCAAATTATAATTTGAATATATTCGAATCAAGCCTTAAACAATTCAAATCAAACACGAATATTATTTTAAATTAATATCGAGTCAAAATTATTTATATTTTTAAATTTCAAATATCATATATATTTTTAAACTCAAATTTAAATATCAATATTTTTATATTATTTAATTAAATCTTTCTCCAGAGTGAGAACACTGACATAGGATGATCAGTTGAAGATGAACATAATCAACTAACTAATGAAATAAAATTAAGAAATTCGTGCAAGAAAAGAAAAGTCAGATGAATGTTGTTTTATATTGATTACAATGTGAATTTCAAATTGTTAAGATGATGAAATAAACGAATTGACTTTGATATATTACTCGTAATAATTTAATTTTCATTGAGATCTAATCAAAGATTCTTACGCGCTCAAAGTAGAAAATATGTAAATTCTTCATTTTTTTTTGGATAAGTAGAAAATATTTTTTTTCTTTCTCTTTTAAATAAATAAGATCCATCAAAATATTAAATCTATTTTTTTTAAAAAAAAATTACTGAGAAAATTAAAATCAAAAACATATTGCTTAATCCTCAAGCCATCTTTGAAACGTGCAATCTTTTGTCACTTTCATCAACTAGCAGAAGGATACCAATACAGCTGAAACAATGACATTGGACCGCCCTCAGATGTAGTGGGAGAATTTGGAGGTATTATACATTTCCACAGCTAGTAGCTCTGAGCTTTAGTACCCGAACTTTGCACCTTTTTTATACTTCCGAGTCATGGGATGTTTATCATATGGCTGGTGGTATATTCTCACCTTCCTCATCCACAAATACATTATTGCTATCAAGCATCTTTGATCACCCCGCGACTCCTTCAATTATATCGTGCTTTAGTTTAAGATTATTCTTAGCGTTCGACCAGTAGCATATGCTTCTCTTCCATGAGCCGTTAGCTCAATGGAACTATAAATTGCATACCATCCTTAGCTTGTTGTGACAAGTATCGATCCGGTCTATTTGTGTGGAATCTAATATCGACAGAGCCATTGCACTGAAGAATGAATGGAAGACAACCCTGCAACAAAACCGATGTGATCTTGTCGCCCAACGCTGTCTTGCCTGAGTTCGTCAAGAACAGTACTACAAGCAAGAGGAGCTCATTGCTTACCAAGTGTGTGCGAGATGTGATAGAGTTTGCCAAGGAGGACAGCAACAGAGTGGTCTTTGCCCTCAAGGTTGGCCTCGCCATGCTCCTTGTCTCCCTGCTCATCCTAATCCAGGAGCCTTTCGAGTTCTTCGGCACCAACATTCTCTGGTCCATCCTCACCGTCGGCATCATGTTCGAATACACTGTAGGTGAGTGCTAATTAATCAAACTACATCCTTGTGTATTCAATCAAACCCATGTTCATTAATGGTGTGACTTGTTTAATTAGGTACAACCTTGTACCGCGGATTCAATCGAGCCATCGGAACTTTGGTGGCTGGAATCGTTGCTATCTTCGTTATTGGATTAACCATCGTTGGTGGTCCTCGAGGCGAGCCTTATGTTATTGCCATCAGCATCTTCCTTGTAGGTATATATAATAATACATGCATGCCCAAATTAGACATCCTGTTCTTTTGCAAATTAAATTAGAATAAGCTGCAGATCATAAAGTTCAAATTTTGATCGCAGGAGCCGCCACATCCTTCGTGAAGCAGTGGCCTTCCTTTGTCACATACGAGTACGGCTTTCGCGTCACCCTCTTCACCTTTTGCCTCATTGTGATCTCTACGTATCGCTTGGAGAACCCAATCCGGACCGCCATGGAGCGCCTATACTCGATTTTGATAGGTGCGGCTGTTGCCGTCGGTGTCAATGTGCTCGTCTTGCCGGCTTGGGCCGGCGAGCAGCTGCACGACGAGCTTGTGGACGGCTTCTATTCTGTTGCAGAGTCGCTCGAAGGTCAGTGCGTCGTGGATGCTAATTTACAAATTAATTTCTTGGACAGGGAAACCATAATCGATGTACGTACTAAATATGCGTTGTGGATTTTAGAATGTGGGAAGAAGTATTTCAGCGGAGAAGGATTGGACCAAACTGGCGTGGGCAAGATGACCAATGAGTTCCCCGCCGACCTTGCGCACTGGAAATGCCGAGCCATATTGAATTCTTCTGCAAGGATAGACTCTTTGGTAATCAAACTTCTCTCTTTCCCCTCTCCTGCTTAGAATGATCGATCGATCGATCGATATTAACTTAGATGCAAATGCTACAACTGAATAAGATTCGATTAAATTCTTAGGCGATTTGGGCGAAATGGGAACCGCCGCATGGCAGATTCAGGCACTACTACCACACTTGGTCGGAGTACGTAAAAGTCGCGGCCGTGCTCCGGCACTGCGCCTACGAAGTCATGGCGCTTTATGGCTGTTTGAGATCAGAGATTCAGGTTGATTTTTTCCCTTAGTCTGTTTGAAGGCTCGAGCTTATGGATTTTAGTTTTAATATGTTTATTTATGCAGGCTCCGAGCGACCTTCGAATTACATTCCAGAAGGAGATCCTCGAGGCGGCCGTCGACGCAGCAGAACTCCTCCGGAGCTTAGCAGGTGACATCAGCAATATGAAGCACAGTCCTCAACTGGACCGCCTCAAGCGCGTGCATGTCTCTGGCGACAGCCTGCAGCGCTCCCTTGACCTCCAGTTCCACCTTCTTATCTCACTGAAACCATGCCCGACTGATCATACAACGGCACCGCCGCGGTGGTCGTACCATGAGGCGATGAGGAAGCAGAACCGCCGACTCTTTTCATGGCCGTCGAGGGACGTGGACGAGCTGGAGGACGACAGAGGTGAGGGTGTGCCGAGGATGCGGCCGGCAGAAAGCTCGGCGTCGCTTTCGCTCGCTACCTTCGCGCTGTTGCTCGTCGAGTTCGTGGCTCGACTCGACCACCTCGTGGATGCGGTCGATCAGCTGGCTGCGACCGCTAAGTTTAAGCACGAGACGTTAATTCGATAGGTGTCACGCTCTAAATGGGTGGTCATAGGTATGGTCTGACACGAACGCGTGATAATTCACCCATTTTTTTTTCCAGAAAAAATAGATTTTTATAAAAGATGTAGAATTAAACTTAATTGCTCCTTGCTTGGAAACTCAGACCTTTGTAAGTCATTCCCTCGATCTTCAACCAAAACTAAAATGGCAGCCCATAAGTCAGAATGCCAAGGAAACCGTATACATAAGTTTAAGGAGTATTCGTCAAAAGAATCAAGTTAAATACGATGGTAAATTATATATTTTCACTGTATTCAAATTTCATAGCAAAATCAAAGAATAAGGGATGATTATAACACTTTTCGCATTTGAATTTTTGTAATTTGAAAAAAAAAGAAAACTGAGGTGCACACTGTAATCATTATTCAAAGCACCTGTAAGCATTATTCAACACAATGATCAAAATGCAACAGGAGATGATAGGTTCTTAGTGCAAACTTTCTTCCTTCATGAAATTAATAGCTTCACCTCCTCTTGCGAGTTAGGCAATGGTGCAATGATTAAACTTTCCAATGGTTAATCAAAGGGTCTAAGGTTCGAATCTCAGCTACGGCGCATTGCAGGGAATTTTCCCTCCAATGAGAAGCGGGCCTTAGAATACT
>JBBUKS010000065.1:9093870-9105641 GCA_038050645.1 Hedychium gardnerianum
GAACAGTGACTAGTGCATAAGGGGGGCAGGAACCTGGCTACTAGCCAGGATTTGACCCCTAGATCTCATTGTGACAACACTTCATGCACTAGCTAACAGCTCATCCCGTGGGGACAATAAAGACCTATATATTGAGTAGAGGGAGGATCATTTTTGTAACCTTTCATTTACATATTCCATCAATATGTATATTCATTCGTCTCTTAATGCAATACGTTCATTCTCATATTACATCTTTTAATCTTTCTTTAAATTCATTTGCATGAATATAAAGAGAATTGTCTCTTACCAATAAAAATAATGATTAAATTATTATTTAATTATGCTATTTAATCAAAATAAAATCAAGATATATATGAGCTATTGAATAGAAAAATAAATCACATATGAGCATTAATAAAAAATAAAAACTTATTTCTAACAAATATATCTTATACATAGTTAAAAAAAATTCATCCCTCAACGATGATACAAGAAAATTTACAGAGCATTAAGGCAGTAATATTAATATATAAAACTAGTTGTCGAATCAAGACCGTCGAATCCGCATCAGAACGCGATCGCAGCGAATCCGCCAAAAGCCACGGCCAAGATAAACGGAGCCCCGCCAGTACCACAGCGGCGGAAGCCGGCTCGCGGAGTACCGGACCGCAGTCGGATCCAATCCTCCGCATTCATCGTACCGTTCGCACCGACCTCGACCTCGGCCCCGACGCTGACCGCGCGGCGCCGGGTCCGCCAGGCCATCGCCTGGAACCGGACCGCCGTCCGCAGATCCACGCGTACCACCGCCGAGCGGTTGGCGGGAGGCGGCCACCCGTGTCCTCCGGCGAAGGAGCCAGTCTTGGAGGCGGTCTTCTTGTGGCCCTGGTAGAAGCCCGGGACGACAGTGGAGGAGGAGAAATTGGAGGAAGCGGATGGGAAGGAGAGGGCGAGGGCGAGATCGTCGTGGTAGATACCGAGCTCCTTGTTCTTGTTGTCGACAGAGAGCCCGAAGGAGGCGGCGGAGGGGTTGAGGACGAAGGCAGCGACGTAGTAGCGGGGGGCGATGGGGCGGTAGGTGAGGTAGAAAGAGACGGCGAGCAGTGCGACGAGGAAGAAGCAGAGGAGGAAGAAGCGACACAGGTACTGGTTTCCCGACATCTTCACTCACCACTGTTACGCTCACTGTTACATACTGTTCGGTAACAAATATCGTATTAATATAACCGCTGACAAGTGCGCTTTTTGTGCTTTATTGATGCCTTACTCTCGACTCGGTCAATGAGTCAAGAAAAGAGTACTCGCTTAGCTTAAATTGGAGGTGTGGATTGAAGAAGAATTGAAAAAAAAAAAAAATTTAAAAAAAAAGGAATAAAAAGAAAATAAATAAATGACTCTAGCCAACTCACAAATTTTCCATATTTAACTTATTTTTAATAATTTTAGTAAAAAGTTAATACTATCAATATTAAAGGATTTTTAAAAAATAATATCTAATAAAAAAAATAGATAACAAGATCAAAAGAGTATTATTTTTGGCCCATGATTGTTGCCAATTTTTTTGAGTTATCCCCCCGGCCCCTAAGAAAGGCCCATTTACCGCCCACTCCAACTTACTGATGACCAAGAACATTAATATAAAGGCCGCCTCCATTTTTTCTTATTTCAACCACAAAACTCAAATTGATGATGGATCATACTTTAATTGTAACACAACAATGGATTAAGAAATAATATGTCGAAAAACACAGAAATATATTATCGATAACTAATCCAAATGCAAAGCTGGATCACATGATCAGAACAATACTAAAAGGATTGTCAACTTATCTCTGCATTAATATACAACTCGAAGCACATGATGAAGAAGAACTAATTCTTCAACAAACGGTTCAAAACATTGCCATTTTTTAAGCCATGAGAGTTGAATTCAGAGGCACCAAGCCATGCAATCACATGGCCACAAACAATAGAAATGCTTTTGGCTTTGTTAGTTTAAGCTCGCAACACATGCAAGCAAGCGATTTTTAATCGAAGAGACAGTGGCCTAGAAGAAGCTTTGATTACAAGAGAAGAAGATTTCGGAGGGATTTCAGCACAGCAGTTCTTGCTTTTCTTCCACTTTTCTGAACAAAAAGAAGTGGTTGAATCGATCGATATAATCTCTTCTTCTTACAAATCCTTTGTTAATTCCTACTTGATGAATGTTGGATTTGGCAATGTATGTATAATGATTGGCCTACTAGGTTTGATTATCGCTTAAGTGCGAAATAAACTCTTGTGGTATGGTTTTACATGTTGACGACTAGAGTAATGAATTTTCTCTTTGATAAACTATTGTGCATTTGAAGGCGGTAAAGTTCTAAAAATAAGCTTCAACATAGCGTGCATTTTGTGTTGTTGTAACAAAAGGAGACTGAATAAAAGCACAAGATCTATAAATGCATGGTTTTGAGGCAATGAATTCTCGCAAGTGATGCCATCGAATACATTTATAGTCCCAACAAAGCATACTTTCACCGACAAGCACCGCTCTAAGCACGAAAAATAGGAATCTACTCGCGGATGGGAAAAGAGACTTGACATCCTCAACACCTAAACTTTTCTCTACGTTTCATGTTCTTGAAGCTAAAAACTAAAGAAAGTGCGTAAAACTAGTTGTGCCAGTCTAAATTTTCTTCTAACTCTCTGTCTCAAACAAATTAGGCTTATAAACTGTCAAACACTAGCAACAAAAACTTTCATTCTTGTATAATTGCTTGGTTAAGTCGACAACAGTTGATTAGCAGTAATACACTGAAGGCTTATTGAACCATTATCCTGATTAATATTTTAGAGTTGCAGTTATTAGGTACACCAAAAAATACCACTTCTGATTATTTTAGCTTCTTTAACACAATCATTTATCAGTCACCAGACAAGAACATGCTTGTTATCTTGCTGTTGCACCTGCTTCTGTCTTTAAGCTCTTTAGGTATCTAATGATCTAACCTAAATTAGCTTATTTGTAATGCATGGACATGTCACATCAGATTAGTTAAGTTCATGCATTGCCTGATCCATCTCGACTCATGTTTTTTGTTTTTCAGAACTGAAATACATGAAGATTTCAGTATCACAAACACTAAACTGTTTTAGCTTCTTTAATATGGTGTTGTGTATGTCACATGGAATGTGTGTTTTGCAAGCATATTAGAAGTCTTCCCATTGCATTAACTCTAAGTAAGCACTCCCGAGATGAATACAATTCAATGGAGCTCACATGGGGTAGTTGCAACCTTTGCTGCCTTAATTGGGGAGGTAGACTTGGGGTTGACTCTTACAGGCTCGAGCTAGACATAGTTCAGTGACTTTCGCGCTAATTGGAGTGCTTATTTTAGCTTTAATTGTTGCTTTGAATGAGCATAAGGGGCACAAGGCTCCCCCTTTCTATCCTTTTCGTTAAGCTAAAAGTTTTTAAATCTTTTCGGTCTTTCTCTACATGTCATCCTTATACCCTATCTCTTTGAACCTTACACGCAAGGCGTTGGATTATAGAAGTCCGCCGATCGCATTAACTCTAAGTAAGCACTCCCGAAATGAAATCAATTCAATTGAGCTCACATGGGGTAGTTGCAACCTTTGCTGCCTTAATTAGGGAGTAGATTTGGGGTTGACTCTCACGGGCTCGAGATAGACATGGTTCAGTGACTTTCGCGCTAATTAGAGTGTTTGTCTTAGCTTTGTTGCTTTGAATGAGCACAAGGGGCACAAGACTCCTCCTTTCTCCTTTTCATTGCCTCGCACACGCAATTACGAACTAATGAAACAGCTGTGGAAATGCCATGCCAATCAAACCCCCAAAGATTCTAAAGAAAGTAAACCCTCAACAAAGCCATGAATCCCTCCCTCAAAATCAATGAGCCATCCAATTGGTATACTTGCCACATGCACAAGCACAAGAGATTCTACATCAAGTAATATAAGATATAGGATGTCTCACCTCCCTTCCATGTTCCTCAATGGCTGTTCTGATCTGTCCAACTCATCCATGCAGAGTCATGCTGAATACTTTAATCCATGTCAACCCTTGCCAATGGATCGAGCCGTGTATAAAAGAGGCCCCAAGTCCTCCATGGCTTCCACAGTTTTCAGATTTCTGAGCAAGAGATGGCCGCAGCAGGTTCCATGGCCTTGTTGGCTTCTCTGGCTCTGGCTGTTCTGGTGTGCTCAGTTGGCTTGGCGGCGGCGCAGGGAGGGCTGAGCGTTGGCTACTACAGCAGTTCATGCCCCAACGTGGAGGCCATTGTGCTTGAGGAGGTGACCAGGGCCCTGCGGCTGGCTCCGAGCCTGGCGGCGGCTCTCCTCAGGCTGCACTTCCATGACTGCTTCGTCAGGGTACGTTTCTTCTGAATATTCCACCCTGCAAAAGATGATCGTTTTTCTGATTCCACCTTTCGATCAGGGATGCGAAGCCTCGGTGCTGCTCAACTCCACCAAGGGGAACGTGGCCGAGAAGGATGCGAAGCCAAACCTCACGCTCAGAGGCTTTGGCTTCATTGACAGAGTCAAAGCTCGACTGGAGAAGGAATGCCCTGACGTCGTCTCTTGTGCAGATATACTCACTATCGTGGCGAGGGATGCAGTCGTTTTGGTAAATATATATATATATATATTCTTTTTATTAATAATTTTACATAAAATTTTTGATTGATTCTATGGAACAGAGCAATGGTCCAACATGGCCTGTGGCTACGGGGAGGAAGGATGGGCTAGTGTCTATAGCGAATGAGACCATCCAATTGCCTCCTCCTACCGCGAACATCTCCACTTTGATCTCCATTTTCGCCTCGAAAGGACTAAACCCCAAGGATCTTGTTGTTTTGTCAGGTTTGTATCATTGTGTAATGAACGAGAAACTTTGAAATTTAAAAAAGGATATGGATTTATAGTAAATATTTTTGTTGAATTTGTAGGTGGGCACACTATTGGAATCTCACACTGTTTCTCCTTCAACGATCGGCTCTATAACTATACGGGCAAGGCCACCCCCACCGATGTCGACCCAACTCTCGAAAGGTGTCCTCATTCATCAATATCGAGCTATGCTTGTCTTGTCCTAACCATTTGAGCTAATGCTTCAACTCATGATATGTAGGCACTACCTCGCTAAGTTGAGGGCTATTTGCAAGCCCAACGATCCAACCACATTCGTGGAAATGGACCCCGGGAGCTTTAGGACATTCGATACAAGTTACTACAAGCTAGTGACGAAGAGGCGCGGGGTATTTCACTCCGACGAGGCCTTGCTTGAAAATAGTGTCACTAGGGACTATGTGTTGAGCCGTGCAGGGGCATCGGAGTCGGAGTTTTTCAAAGATTTTGTGAACTCCATTATCAAGATGGGCAATATTGGTGTGCTCACTAGTGGGGAGGTCAGGAAGAAGTGTTCAGTTATCAACTAGAACAGTTCTAAGAAGGATGATTGTGTTTAATTAAGATCAAATTAAAAGATTAGATTTATGATAAATCAAGGTGGCAATGATTTATCATAAAAATCATAAACAAAACAAGATTATTTGTTGATGTGTTCTTAATGTTAAGATTGTATTATTGTCCAGAATTAATAACTGACATTTAATGCCAGTGATTTTATTCAGTTAATAAATTACAAGAATTTTCAATCTTTTCTTTTGTTCTGCTTTGGAAAATTTGTTGATTATAAGATAGACTTGTTTTTATATAAGATGATAACAATAACAATTAAATCTTATTTTATTACATGGAGTTTGCTATATGAATTCTTTTATGTCATTGGGCTCTATCTCCTATTATATCTTCATTTATACTTAAATAAATTTTATCTTATTTTATTGTTGCTAACCAAGCTTTTTTTATCTTCCTCTTCCTCATTTGATATGTGTATTTGTCATAATTTCATATCGCCTAACTGGAGCATTTATTAGTCGTCTAAGTACATGTCCGTATCATCTCAAACGCGTCTCTCGGAGTTTTTCCTCAATAGATAATACTCCGACTTTCTCTCTAATGTTGTCATTTCTTATTTTGTCCATCTTCGTATATCCACACATTCACCTTAACATCCTTATCTCTGCAACTCTCATCTTCTGCTCATGTGCTCGAGTCATAGCCCAATATTCAGTTTTATATAACATAACAGGTTTAGTTGTCGTTTTATAAAAATTTTCTTTAAGTTTTAGAGGTACTTTACGATCACATAAAATATCCGATACTTTTCTCCATTTAAACTATCATACTTGTATTCTATGTAAGAAAGATAGGAAGAATCTTGACTTCTATAACCATCTATCTACCTCATGCTTGCATATAAGCCATTGAAGAATCCATAACTTTCATATTCATCATTAAAAAAAAAAAAGTCAATTTGTGATAAATTTTATGATAATTTTTTAAAAAGAATTCGTTACAAAATCATTTTGCAATGAAATTTGAGATGAAAAATTTTTCATTCCAAAATAACCGTCGCTAAATTCTGCTATGAAATTATAAAAATTCATCGCAAATTCTACAACGAATTTATTTTTCGTCGCAGAATTTATTGTTAATTTACGATAAAAAATAATTCATCGTAAAAATTCATGATCTCAAATCTGCGACGAAAATAAATTTTTGTCACAGATTTATGACGAATTATTTTTCATCACCAAAGTTGTTGCATATTTGTGAAGAAAAGGAATTCGTCGCACGATTATGAAATCTTCAAATCTGGGATGAAAAAATCTTTTCGTTGTAGATTTGCGATGAAAATGATTTTTCGTCTCAAATCTGCAACGAATAAAATTTGTTGCAGATCTGCGACAAATCTTGTTTCATCGCAGATTTGTGATAAACAATATTTTATGATAAGTTTGCGACGAAAATATTTTCATCACAAAATGGAAAAATTTTCAACAAACCTACCTATTGTTTTCATCAAATCATGTATACATACAAATTAAACATGTTCAAACCAATCAACCATACTAACAAATACAAATTCAAGTTTAACATCCCAACACAACATACACAACATAAGACATACAAATTCAAAAATCCATAACAAAATCAAGTTCAACATTCTTCCAGTTTAACAAATCAAATCTCCCATAAACAAACTGTCTCAAAAAGATAGATAGAGGAAATAAAAAAGAGATTAAATTATCATCCTCTTCTTCCTCAGCAATCGCTTCCTTCTCCTTCTTTCATACTTCCTTTTCTTCCCCCATAAACAAACTTAAGCTTGCCTTCAATTTGAGATTTTATCCCGGAGTGAGTTATTATTGATGTGGTCATAGGTTTACTAACTTAAACCTCTACACTTCTCTTTGATACAATAAAAATAACCAAATGACGTAACAAAAATACATGCAATTGACCACAAGAATAATAAGATAAGTATAGTGATGAAACATGTATTAACTAAGCAGATAATTTATTCATTTCAAGCAATATTATCATAATACAAATACTAAAATGCTTAATTGGAATATATATAATTACCCTTCTTTCTTCATTTGAAGATGCTGATGCAAGAAGAAGAATAAAAGATATTCTTTCTGACTCTGATTCTAAATTACTATAATTATTAAAATTTTGAATATTAAGTTTTTATATTCTTGAAATCTTTTATTTTATGTGACCTGATTAAAATTATTTCCTTAGTGTGTATATTTATTATTTAGTATTATAATAAAATTATTCTAATCGACTAATTATATATTCAAATTGACAAGATCAAGAGTCAACCGACTTAATCAAATAAATTTGCTTCATAATAATTAAATTTATTTGGACAAGACCTTTAATGTTGAGATTCTTTAGGATGTCTAGTATCAATGAAGAGGGAGTTCTATTGATAAGCTCTATGTGATCATCACTAGAACATATAGATGCAATAAAGGGCCTAAATGAAAAAGATTGATTTTCATTATATTTTTCCTTTTATAACTACATGATGTAGTGTTTTCATAGTCAACAAATGAGTTATCGACTAAGTGTGAAGAACTTGATTCTATTTAGTATTGCAAAACAAATGCAACTGTTACTCTATGCAAATAATGAATTCTACTGATTTGTGTGAAGAACTACATGACTGCAGGGGAGGAATCCTTTATAACACCTTTGTAATCCCCGCATTTAATTCAGGAGTCGCATCAAGATATGAGGAATGTCTATTCATTGTATTCTCAGTATTGTGCAGTCTCATCACCCATACCCTATATTCACATAATGATACTGTCACATACGCTTTTGACAATACCATACACGACATTGATTGTGGTATGGACTTCTAAAGATTAGAGTTTTTTGATCTTAATGAGAAAATATCAACTGTGAGGGGGCATGACACTACAATTGGAGGGAGTAGAGTCCTGGAGTCGGTGATATCCGATCGAATGAATGTAAGGGAGCAGAGCCCATGGTACTTAGGGATCGAAGTTATCCGATCGGCTGGTATCCTCCAATCTGCTAAGGGGAGGTTCCATGGACTCATTGGGATCAGTGCATTCCGACTGGCTTTATCGCCTCTTACTGCCGATCGGCTTCTGATTTTACTCTGGTTGACTTGCGAAGGACTTTGACTTCCACGTCAGCCAAAATACTAACCATTTAATTCCACGTGACAGTCACCAATATCCGTCGTATCACAAGTCTTCCTTTCAAGTCTAGTCGAAGGAGGTTCAAACCCGACTGACTAGACAATAGTGTCACCTAATATGTCGATCGATTCCTATTTTAGGGATGATATCATCTTGATAAACTCATCGTTTGTGCCTCGAAAATATTCATGTCATACACCATTAATGTGGGGGGATACGCATGATGATGTATCAGAATGATGATTAGCTTATCCCTTCACTCATAAATGCTAGCTTTATACGCAGTTGCCAAGTTCTTCTCGTCACCATGTCAAGCTCTACGCGACTTTTGGAGTCCCTTTCTGTAAAGGAGTTCGCGTCCCTATTCAGGACCCATCGGAGCCACAACGCGTAATCAGACTAATCGGTCTATTGGCCGAAGCCTGGCAAGTGGGCATGGATAGGTCTAAGGGTTGTACGCCGATCATCTTTGCTGACGGATTCACCTAAGATTTGACCAGGGTAAGGTTTTATTTTCAAATAATAGTGTTATTACTAAAGTAATTGACTCATCTTTTTTCAATTTTGGACTACGGGTATGTCTTTCTGCCACACCTTCATAGACCTTTTGCGTACAAACCAGGACTTGGACAAGCGTATGGAGGAATTATAAGCCACTCAGGTCCAACTAGATTAGGCGCTCGAGGAAGCCAGCATGGAAATAACAAAGTTGCAAGCCGAAATTGCAACTCAGCTGGAGCAATTGCAACGAGCGGAAGGGGTTCTGGAGAAATAGAGGCAGGAAAATGCTGCCCATGCAGTAGCTCTAGAGAGGCTTCAAGCCCTCTTGACAACATCTGAGTCCAGGCTCTCATCAGAGCAAAAAAGATGGCAGTGAATGCTGGCCGACCTGGATAAGAAAACCACAAAGGCGAAGTCCCTCTCCATCGAGTTAAAGGAGAAGGAGAGAACCCATGAGGGTGAAATAGCTGGGAAGACAGTTGAGCCGCTAGGTAAGGACGCAGTAATCCAGGCTCAACATAGCGCATTGGAAACCCAGAAGGCCGAGGTGGACCCTTTAAAAGCCAAGTTGGAACGTTACAAAGCTGGAGAAGCTGAACGCTGCGAAGCAAAAAAGATAGATTACCTCCGATCGACTGACTTCAATGAGCTTCTTGGTCGAAAAACCATTAAGATGTTTTCTTATGGTGCCAAGGGAGCTGTAAAGAAACTTTGAGAGTTGGGGCATTTAACGACGAAGCTTCCAGAAGACTTCATAAGCCTCCAGAAAATATACGCCGATATCCCCGAAGATGCCTTCCCAGATTTTGCTTAGTTGGATTTAGTAATGTATTTTTTTTTGTTTTTATCATGTATGGCCCATGGGCCTTTGCTTTTTTAATGAAATTTGTCATTTTCCCTTGTTTTTCAATTTACTAAGGGAAATAACAATGCGTGCGATCAGTAAACAATGATTTGAGCTAGTGGTTATAATGTTAGTGCTGAGTGAGTAGTTGCGATATTGGTGTCGAGTGAGTGGCTATAGTATCAGTGTTGAGTGAGCGACTGTAATTTTGGTGCTGAGCGGGCGATTGTAATTTCAGTGTCGAGAGAGTGGCTGTAATTTCGGTGTTGAGTGAGCGACTGTAATTTTGGTGTCGAGTAGGCGGCTATAATTTCGGTACCAAGCGGGTGGCTATAGTGAGGGTGACGAGCGGGCGGCTATAGTATTGGTGCCAAGTGAGCGACTATAATTTCAGTGCCGAGCGACCGACTATAATTTCAGTGTCGAGTGAGCGACTGTAATTTGGGTGCCAAGTGGGTGGCTATAGTGAATGTGTTGAGTGAGCGGCTGTAATTTTTGTATAAGTTTAAATTGATGTCGAGCAAGCGTCCTTAGTCTTTATGCCGAACGAGCGACCTTAGTCTTTATGCTAGGGCGAAACTAGCCTGCGTTTTTAATTTCTTTAAAGGAATTCAAAATCACCTTCAAGTTCGATAGGGTTGCAGATAGTTTGCACTCCATGACCGGTTCAACTCCTTCCCTTCAGGATCTTGAAGGTAATAGGCATCGGAAGCTAACTTGGAAACCACCTTATAAGGCCCGCCCCATTGAGGCTCCAATTTACTGACATCTCCGACGGACTTGATTCTTTTCCAGACTAAATCGCTGACTTGGAAATATCTCGGGATGACCCTCCAATTGTAATTCGACTTGGAAATATCGCCAACTTACTGACATCCTCTGCCAATAGGATGTGAGTCGAGCGACCATCCTATCTTTGGTTTCTCTAACCAGATCTAACTCCAAGAGACACCGATCAAAATTGACTTGGAAGTTGACTGGAAGAAGACCTTGAAGAAGAAATGCCTATAGGGCGACAGAACAAGAGGAACATAGCATCAGTAAGCAGACCAAGGTGGTCCCAGCGCAGCTACTCCAACGCTTAAGTTAGTGAGGTGGATGGAAAGTAGGGAAGAGGAACGGTAATGGAGCATTATTTCTTTCTCGAAGAAGAGAACGTACCTGCGCATGCGGGGGCGGGACCCTTTATAACACCATTGTTATCCATGCATTTAATTCATGGGTCTCATCAGGATATGAGGAATGTCTATTCATTATATTTTCAATACTGTACAGTCCTATCACCCATACCCTATATTCGCATAATGGTACTATCACGTACGCTTCTAACAATATCATACGCGACATTTATTGTGGTATGGACTCCTGAAGATTAGAGTTTGTTGATCTTAATGAAAAAATATCAATTGTGAGGGGGCATGACACTGCAATCAGAGTGAGTAGAGCCCTGGAGTCGGAGATATCCGACTAGATGAATGTAAGGGAGTATAGCTCATGGTACTTAGGGATCGAAGTTGTCCGATCGGCTGGTATCCTCCAATCTGCTAAGGGAAAGTTCCACAGACTCACTGGGATCGGTGCATTCCAACCGACTTTGTCACTTCTTACCACCGATAGACTTTTGATTAGCTGTTTACTCCGATTGACTTACTAAGTACTTTGACTTCTACGTCAATCAAAATATTGATTTTTTAATTTCACGTGACAATTATCAATATTCGTCGTATCATTTATATTATTTGAAAAGCTTTGAAACCTCTAGATTATTTTTTTTTATTGTTCATTATCACTATTGAGATCTTTCACTAATGCCCCTCCCAACTGCTCTATTTCACTCATTCTCT